>JAGVVM010008689.1:0-22461 GCA_019149425.1 Psidium friedrichsthalianum
GAGTAATGGGGATGTTAGGTGTGGGAGGGGGTGAGGAAGAAGGGGGTGGGGATGTGTGAAGGAGTTAGGTTAGTGAGTGGTGGAGAAAAGGGGGGGAAGGGAGTTATGGTGGAGGGGTAGGTTTTTTTGTGATTTTGTAGGGGATGGGAGGGAAGTTGTGTGGTAATGTAGGTAGTTAAGGGTTTTTTTCTTTGATTGTGGTTGATGTTGTTATATTATAGTGGAATTTTTTTGGTGGGTTTGTGGGTCTTTTGGTTGGAGTATAAGAGTATGGAGTTTATATTGTGTTGTGTGCTTTTTGGATTGTTTTTTGGGTGTAGTTTTTTTTTTCTAGGTGATTAATTGTTCACATACCATGTTTGGGTTGGGTTTGTTTGGAGTTTGGTGTTGTCAGATTTTTGTGTTAAGAATACTGTGCTTGAGTGAGAGCTCGGTGGTTTGATGATCTAATTAGGGGTTTCGGGAGTAATCACGGGGGCTTTTCGAGGTTTGACTGGGAATAAAGTAAATCAGTATTTCTCTTTTTCTTTAAGTTCATCTTATGTATCTTCTTTAAATAATATTACACTTCATTCTCATTCCCTCTTTCCGAATTCATTTTCAATATTTTTTTCCATCTTTTAACAACATCCCTATTTTTATTTATTATCTTCTTTCTTACTATTTTTATTAATAATATCTCTAAACCCTACCTATTTTCTATCATTCTTTCCTATAAAAATATTATTTTTGCCCCAAAATTAAACAATTTTCTTTTCTCATTTAAAGAATAGTAACCTATTTTCCGTTCCACCTTATTTCAGAATACTTCAAATTTCCCCTCTTAATACCTTCCATTCAAACACTTTAAATATTTATTTTTCATTTTTAATATTTATATTATTTATTCCAAATCTCCATTCACTTCATCCAATCCAACAAATTCTGAAGAAGATTACACACACTATTATACCCAATTATACTAATCTTTTCTTATTTTTAAAAAAAACAAAATTTTTTCAACATCTGCTCCATTGCACCTCCAATCATTCGAAAAAAATAATACTTCATACATTCAATTGATTAATTATATGCAACAATTCCTTCCTTTGCTAAAATTTCTGTAATGCCAGATTCTTGCTTACAAAGTGAACGGTTCACTTCCACATAGATTCTTACCATTTCACTTTCACGATCCTTAGCAGTCAAATATGTAATTAAAAATTTGAACTCTTGATCTCATTTGACACCTTTCCTTATGGAAATTGACATTTCTTCCTTTTTCCCAAATGTTAAATTCAAGTATAAGGCAAATTCCTCATTCTCAATGCTACCGTGGGCATAATTATTTTCAAAATATTCTTGACACTAAGCACCTTTGCAGGAATCACAAATATCCTGACAGATTTCTTGTCCAGATTGAGACATTATTTGCTTTCATCAACATATTGTCTCGTCAAGGCAACTCATATTTGGTTACGTACGTACGTTGACCTGACACATGAAATGTATAGCCTCCAATACCCTTCTTAAGGTTCTAGATCTGATTTGACTATTCACTTACTCCTATCTTAAATATTCTTCTCGTGGTTTATACTCATTTAGAGAATATTTTAGAGACTAATTAGGTTTAATGTTGAAATCAATGTTTTCCACAATCCCACATGCCTATTCTCCAAAAGTTTATTTTGAGCTCCCCTTACATTGGTCTTTTATTTAAAACAAATTAGAGAATAATCTACGATTCTATCCTCCATTAATTATGGAAAATTTATTTTCAAATTGTGAAGAACAATAGTGATGATTTGTGGGACATAATTCGTGACTTGTTCAAAACTTGGGACTTGTCATACCGTACGCCATTGAATTTCCTATTGAAATATTTTCAATGTGATAACAAAGCACTTAGAGGAGATTATTCCAATCAAAAGCACCTGATTGACATGCTACTTTGCTTTCAATTCCTTCATCAAGCCTAAAAGCAATATTCGTGACCCAAACCTAGTGGAATATGAGGAGGACATACGGGCCTATTATTGGTTCCCCCGGAGACGTGAAAACAGCAAAACCCAAACTCTTTCTTGCTCTGGGAAAATCATCTGATATAAGCTTCCAATATCATTCTTGTGCAAGTTGTTCGTGTTCACTGCAACATTTTTTCTTCCAATTGCATTGCAGCCCTTTTCTTGGCAATATCGAGAATTTTGTTGAGGATCTCTATTCATCAGTTGAGAAATCAACTATCCACTCCCCTAGCGAACAGTTATGGCCTTCTCATTAATAATGTGTCTTGGATTATTTTCGTTCACACACATGGAGCAGCCCAAGACCGTCCATTATTTTCAAAGTCGAACAGAATCAGGCTTGAGCAGAAGATACCCTACCATCGGGTGTGTGGCGACAACTCCTTGAATTCTTGAATCCGTGGGGCAGAACCGCCCCCTCATCAAGAGTCCCTATGACCACTTGATGTCTCTATCTAACTCATCGCTTGTCCTACTAGATTTTTTCCCCACGAGGGCCCGATACACCTGATGCTGGGTATGCTTGCGTAAACTTGAAGATCCTTTTATAGTCATTCGAGGAATAAAAGGATGGAGGTAGTGGTGCATATTATAGCTCTCCCTTGACAATATTGAAGAAGGTTTGGCACAAGTTCTTGTGCACAAGTATATATTTGTTATATGTCACATGTCTGTTTGTTTTTTCATAATAGCACTACAGAGGGTCAATGATGATATGGAAAGTATACTATTCATCAATACTGTTCATGTATTTCCATTGTCTAACCCAATGGCTACTGTTCATGAATGATGTGGGCTGTTATGGTTACATAAATATTGTCGCAGGTCCGCGGTTCATAAAATAGTGTCTATGAGCTCGATGAGTTTCGGGTTCTCGATACTAACACCATCAAATAAAATCTTCCCCCTATCTTCTATTAAGTGGTCCCGCTGTTGTGTCACCTTCAAGATACCTTATGTAAAAGGGAATCCTTTTTCTTTGTCTAATCTTCTTGGAAGAAGGTCCAGACATATCTTCTCTATTTAGTTCAGGAGACATGTACGAGATCATGCATCATTTCCAGTCAATATTCCACAAAGTGCGTCAATGCGGATCCTTGAATAATGAACAGGTTGCCATTCTTGAGGTCGATTAAAATTGGTACTAATCTCTCTTCAGGATCAAGTCATTCTTTTTGGTAAACTAAGGTTCAGAGAAGTTTAGTCTAAGCCGGGTGTATCTGATGGAGTTTTCATATTTGGATTTACAGCAGCTTAGGTCTCGTCAGAGAAGGAAGGTTTGTAATTGATCATATGCTAGTGGATCTGTTTTGGCGTGACATGAACCACAAACGAGATTTGGGCTTATACTCACGAAGATAAATAGGGCATCTTCCGAACTAGGAAGTTAAGATCCTGATGCACTGATTTTGTACTCTATAGATCATACTGGGCAGTGTACAAGTAGCATATATATTAGGAGTCTGAGGACTCCAGTTGATCTCCGTCTTGGTACCCTGCACACGTTGGTTGCTGTAAGCATAGACTGAGATCCGAGACCAAACGGCCCGGGGAAACACGCTGTTGAAGATCGTGGTAGTCGTTACAAAGAATGAATGTAACCAAAAACAGTGCAACAAAAACGTGCCAGCAGTTCACATAGTTTGGATATATCCTGATGCAAGCATGCTAGTAATCAATAAAACGGGTGTTAGACGTAGGCTACTCCTTCTTTTGCACAACAGGCAAATACTTTATGGCCAATATGAAAGAAAGACTCGAAGAGAAAATAGCTCCAAATGGCGATGTTATATCCCTAATTTGAGCCCATTGAAGAGGGAACTTTGAGAAATATTGACATAAAAATTGGAATTACTCTTGTTGGGATAAAAATATGAGGTGTCTGAATCAAACTTTGAAAACATGAACATTTTTGATAGTTTCACATGGATATGTTCGATGAGATGTTTGATGGTGATTTGAAAGGGAGAGAAGGATGCACTTGGAATCTAGAGCAAAAATGAATTCATACAAAGCGAAGTTGAGTTTCCGAAATCTTTGCTTTATTTCATTGCGATAAGCTCGTACTCATAAACGTATAGTCCATCGTAGACTATAGTCGTTCAGAGTTCAGAGGAGTGGCTAAAAAATAGGTGATCTGTGTGATGGGTATAGGATCTGGGAGGGTTTCTATGAGAATCTAGTTGTTATTATCACATGCGATCATAACTTAGAATCTTATCTTAACTCGATCTCGATGATGAGTGGCTCTAATCTCAGGAAAAGAAGCGTAGACACGCAAGAATTTGAAAATGCCAAGCCTCTTCTCTATATTTAGGGAATGCTTTTAGTTTTCTAGACTCAATCTTGAACTTAATCTTAAGATGCAAATTTCTATTCTTTCACGGAGGTTCTACATAGAGTTGGGCAAGTGAATAGCAACACTAAACGGCACTATACTATGAAATTAAAAAGATGATTCTATGGGTGCAAGGAATCTGCTTGGATGAGAAAGTGGAAAGAAGTTAGAACCTCATGATGAAAAAAAATTTATATAATATTAGCCCAGAAGGCTAATCTACCTCATAACTGATCAAGAGGCCTTTTATATGCACAATGTTGAAAAAAAAAAAAATACATTGGGTTCTAATCGCACTATTTTTACTGGAACAATAACCCTGCTGACTAGATGTTATATTCATATATAGTTCTCATATATAGCATATTGCATATTGCATGTAAATATAAATATAAAAATCAGTTACGAGTCTTTTCGCCATTTATTTGGATTTCCAGTGCCAAGTCTCTTTTGTCGCGCAACCGAGGGCCGTTGATGATTAATCAAATCGAGCAATCGACACGAGTGACCACTGTCGTTCTTTGTCTCTACAAGGAAATGCACCGTACTATCGCACATTAGTGTGTATTTTTTATTATAGGATATTCACAATATCAGTCTTAATTCCACCAAAACTTAAGAACGAGCTTGCTAGTGTTTCACTGACGGGACACGCTAGTTATTTTTATCTTTGCCGAAAGTTTTGCTTGAAAACTAAATAAATCAAAAGTGCATAACCTAGCTAGATCATAACAACTGAATATCACTAGTGTGTACAATCAAGAAATTATGGACATTGATAATCACATTCTAAAATCCTAATAAATAGACCCTAGGGTTTAGAGAAATGTGATTCGGGTTTAAGTTAAAGGCTCTCTCTATGTTGTCCTAATTAAAAAGATGTCATAAAATCTATGAAATCTGAATGAATCTATATCCGAAATTCCTGAAAATTATGGTCAAACTTCATATCTACAAGCTTCTTTATATTTTTTTTTAGGAATTTTTGAAATTTTTTCTGATTTTTTTAGAAATTTTTTTCAAATTTTTCGAATTTTATTGGATTTTATAATTTGAATTTCATTTTATTTATTTTTATAAAAAAAAATTGAAAATGAGACCTTCGTTTCTATTTTGTAACGAGAAACAAAGTGCTGAGAGCTGAAAGGGAAAAAGCGAGCTATATGGGACTTCATTTTCCCCCCTATTTTTTTTTTTTGTATTCTCAAAAGTAATTATTTTTTTTCTAGAAATACTTTTTTTTCTTGTGGTTTGCTCCAAAATTATTTCGAAAATAAAATACGAATCAAATCATTTACGTTATCAAATAAGATTCTCATCTTTTTTTTATTCTAGAGATCAGAATAGTTGTTATACCTTCCCTAAAGTTCCTTGAAATCGTCATCGTTATAATACCAAGTGTATATATGTAATAGTATAAAGGGATAATAATATAAATGATCCGTAAACTTGGCACAATATGATTCTCGAATGTTAATTCTTCAATGTGATCTCTAAATTTTAGTCCGGCTTGTAATATCGTCCTACACTTTTAATTTTTTCAATGTGATCTGTGAACTTTTGTAGGGCGTGTTCAATCTGTCAATATATTATATTTAAATATTCAAAATTGTCATTATACAAATTCAAATTCGATGACAATATTAAACATTTTCATATATTTTAAGCACTAAATTAACATGTGTCAAAAGTTCATGAATTCAATAAACAAATTAAAAGTTCTGGACAATATTGCATATTCGAGTAAAGTTTTGGGATCACATTGATAAACTTAAAGTTTAAGAATCATATTGCACATTGGGTCAATACTCCATAGACCGTTTTTTATGTTATTTACCCATCTCATAAGGGGTTTCATAGAAATGAATATATAGCCACGTGCTAAGCTTGCTCGAGGTTCGACAGACCCTTCTGGCGAGTCGACAATGCCAACGCGGCTATTTCGAAATCTCCCTCTAATCCTAGAAAGTCGCCCTCTACAATCCCGAGAGAACATGAGAAAATCTAGACTCTCCTAATCCTAATTAAGACATGTTTAAATCCGAATCGATTCTAATTTGCAGCGGGCATCCAGCAGATTCTCCTAAGTCTGCTCGAGCACCAATCACGTCAGTCGAATCAAACTTTTTTTTTTCCTTGCCGATTAGACCTCATAATCCACGGCTAAATCTGGGCGAGATCAACCTTGCTATCCGACTTTGGATTCTTCCCCCCGCATTTCTCACACATTCTTTTGACCTTCGGCTTTCCCCCATGCGCTTGTCTCTTACACGTCCCATGTAAGTTGCACACCAATCCCGTTACCCGAGAATGGACAGAAAGATGGTGGCGCGATTTGCCTTACCTAGAAGGGAAATCAGATGGTGACAAGTGTCCTCGTATTCACAGAATCGCGAATTAGTTAAGGATTTCGATTGTGGTCGTTAGGAAAACATGGACCCTCGCGAACGAATGGACCCAGGATCTATGGTTAGCTCGGCTACTAGCTACAACTACAGCGACTCCACAAATCACTATTTTCACTCAATACTCCCGTCATAGTTTAGACGAATAAGAAAGAAGTACCGCCAATAACTCTAATAGGGAGTTCGAAAAAGAGCACGGCGACACCGATCTCTTTTGCCTACATATCGTCAGTTGTCCCGTCGGGATGAACAATCGAATTCAATGTCGAAATTTGCCCCATCGAGCTAACAGTAGGTCGGTATCCCAAAACTCAAGTCGGCATGAAATAGGGACACGGCCCCTGGAAAAAACAAGAAGAAAAAGATATAAAACAGTGGTAAACGCCAAAATTCGCGTCATGAACTCTGAATCCACGATACGTGGTTAGGTCGTTGCTCTGGTGTTTATTCAAACGCCTTAACGCTGACTCAAGATTACCGACTCAACAGATCGGGACCGAAGTAAGTATCTAGCCAGAAAATTCGAGTAAATATGGCAAATGAATGTAGAAAGGTCTCGATCTCATCATGTAACTTGGAATGGAGCAAGAAATTTCGGCACGAACTGATGAGTCGGGCGCTGTCCGAAATAACCGCGACGGTCCAAGTTGGATCTTTAAAGCATGTGCTAGAAGGTGCTTTGCCTGGAATGTCATGATTGGGGAAGCGATGAAAAGACACGTACAAAAGGGCAGTTGAAAGGGGACTTTTGCCGCCTCGGGGATGCCCCCTAATTTTGTCGCCTCTCGATTTTTCGCCCCACGGCCGAGGTCGGTCTGAATGTTAGTTGTGCTGTCGAAGAAGTTGGAGTTGGGAGATTGGTGATTGTGGTTTTGCTTGTGGAACGAGCTGAAGATAAGTGCGTAGTGTGTAAATGGATAGAGCAGCGGGAGAGACATTTTGAGTTCTCATGCAAAAATCGAGCAGGACATTTTGAGTTCTCAACTGTATAAAGAAAAAGAGATTAAACACAAGAAATAAAAGTCGAAATACAAGATTTATCCCGATTTACCTTTAAACTGGGGGTTATATCTAATAGAAGATTCTACTGTCACTAGCACCCGCGCCATTTTGTTAGAACTTTCAATTACAAGAAAAAAAAGAAGATTGTGTATAACAATAGCTATTCATGAACTCAAGCCCGAACTACTAATAAAATACGGGCTCAAATTACAAAAGCCCTCTAGCGTCCCCCACAGAGCTGCCCTTGCAACCTTGGCCAGAGCAATCTCTTCGGACCCTCGCCCGTTGCTTTTCTTATCGAGAGGCCTATGAATCACACCCGACATCAACCAGGAAAACTCAAATTCGTTGTTTATAAAGTATGGTAGGTGAACCATCAATTTGAGTAATGAAAAAAAAAATCAATTTGGGCCAAAATTAAAAACCAACCTCTCAACACAGGAAATCATTGTACTTGGCATCATAGGGAATCGAATTTATGTCGTGCACTTGATCCTATTTATCAAAATTCAGTGACAACAACCTAATGGGGTCGCGACACTCATTATCAGGAGAGTGTGCTCACGGCTTGGGATTTAGTTCTACGCTCTCCTCTTTTAGGACCTTTAAAGAGCTTCGACTTGGTTGGCTCGAAACTGGCTCGTTCGGTTGGAACTTGGAAATGACCAACCAATGACGTTTTCTAATGGACTCGACATGGGCTCGTGCCGCGACAGCGGATGTGATAATCATCAACGGCCCCCGTTGCCACGACGCCTAATCAATGGTCGGGGAATGAATTTCGCTAGACTTTGTAATCGTGTCGTTTGTGTCCTCGCATAATGAAAAGAGTCAAGAGAGATAGTTGTCGTGTCGGTGTCGATGAAGGGAAACGAAGACGGGGTCGTTGGTATTGATCCAAAATCGATTTCCCCTTGAACCTAAGCCAAATCAATAAAAGCCAATAAAGAAAAAGGAGGGGAAAAAACATTCTTGAATTTGATTGGTTTCGATTCAACGTACGTGGGGCGATGCAACTGGACGATCCTAAGCAAGAATGGTGGGAATCTCACGAAAAAGAAGTCGCCGCTATTCTCTCGGGTCGATGTCTTTCCGGTTGTCGCAATTCAAGTAGCAAGCGATAAGAATGCAAAGTGGGTCCCCATATTTGGAGGTCCCAATTTAGTCACATTCCCTATTTGTTCATTCCATTTGAAAAATAAATTCAAATAATGATTGAAGTATTTTTATTTTTTTAAATAAGAGCTCAAAATAAAACTTGTTTAAATAAGAGTTTGAAGTGTCCTAATTCTTTTAAAGAAGACTTTGACTAAAGATATATTTGTCATTTACTTTTTTTTTACCTTTTTTCTTTCTTTCTTTTGTTTTTTTCTCTTTATTTTTTCTTTTTTCCCTCTTCCCTCACCGGTCTCAAGGGCGGCCTCGTTGCCTAGCCCTTGTTGGCCTTGCCTCGCCACGGCAAGGGCCACCCTTAGCTCACACAAGTGAGAGCCGAGCGAGGCTGGCAAGAGTTGCTATCACCTCGCCCTACGCAGACAAAGCCAACTCTCGTCGGTGGCAGGCTGTCACTTGAGATCGGCCACCGGTGAGAATGAAGGGCAAAGGAAAAGGAGAAAAAGAAGAGAGAGAGAGAGAGAGAGAGATGGGAAAACATAAACGAAAAAATAAAAAAAGAAAAACAAACGACAAAAATACCATTGATCAAGCTCTTATTTGAGATAAGGTTAATCTCATGCGGGCACTTCAAGCTCTTATCTGAAAATTTTCCTTCCATTTATCATCATTTTTGCTATGTAAATCAAAAAATTATTTTATTAATTCTCTTATTCATCAAAACAAAAAAAAAGTATTTTATGCTCATTAATAATTATTGTAACAACTTTAATTCTAGCAATTTTCTAGGCTTTCCAGAAGAAGATGCCATTCGTTTGATGAGAAATAAAAAGGAATATCAAAAATTCGAGTGGCTGAAGCTGAAGCTGAAGCTACTTTCGGAAAAAAAAAAGTCTCCCTTTTCCTCCTCGCAAAAATTTAAAGTCATTTCAAAGAGCGTTCCTTCCTCTTGAATTTTCATTTTTCTTCCCTTGTTTTCCACATACAGGACAGAATGCCATTTTGTTTTCTTCAAGTATCTATTGAATATATCCTGCCGTATTTCTTCATTTTCATGAAAAGGGTGCTCGGTTATTAAGGCATTGGATTCTCACCAGCGTTTGCGTTACTCGAGCTAGCATTTTAAGTCTGCTCCGTCTGCCCTTTAAAAATTAAGATGCTATTAATAAAGCTAAGTTTAAGAGGAAATATTGGCAACAAAAAGTTCAAAAATCACACGCTACGTATGCTATTACAAAGCATGACATTTACTATAAAACAGCCGACAAAAGTTTAAATATTTGCTCCCCACCTCCCAAGCACTAGCACCCCAAAAAAATAAAAAAACGAATTTAATTTGAATTACAGAAAAAAGCTGGCCCCACACGTGGCCCATTCAATTACCGACACGTGTGCGGGCTGATGGTCTAGCCATCGCACGGGAATCCTTAGTCTAATGGCAAAATCGAATAGGGGCATATCGAATTCGGATCTATGCAGACGGGTCACTGTTTGGGAACTGAACGCGCCATTCGGGCGCGTGAAATAATCCCCCTCTGCCTCGAGAGAAAAAGAAAAATCTTAAAAAAAGGCAAAATGACGCGAATGAACCTTGAATTTCGACCTAAAATGTAATATAATCAATGAAATTTTAATTTGATCAATATAATCCATGAACTTTAACTTAATGTGCAATATTATTCCTGAACTTTTAATTTGGTTGATATAATCTATTAATTTTTGGAACATGTTCAACTTAGTCCCTAGACTATATGTAGATGTTCAATGTAGCCCTTCCATTAATTCAAGTTCAAGGATTAAGTTAAATATGTTCAAAAAATTGAGAGACTATATTGATCAAATTAAAAGTTCACGAATCACATTGTACATTGGATTAAAGTTCATGGACTACACCGCATATTGAGTCAAAGTTCAGGGATCATTTGTGTCATTATCCCTAAGAAAAACTAAGAGCACCAAAATATACGCAAAATAGGGGAAGAGAGTTTCCCCATAATTTAATCCATCAACTCTTTTTTTTCTTAAATCATGTTAAAACATATATATATATATATATATATATTTACTTTTGAAAAAATTAAGAAAGAAGGAGATGGGGGACAAAAAAAAAAAGAGAGAGAGAGAGATAGGGAGGAGAGTGGCGACCGCTGAAGTTGAGATATAAAAGAAGGGCTGAACACGGACTAAAATTTCTTGATGAAAACCGATTAAGTGCGTGGAGAAAGTAGAAAGTTTATAAGATACGACTGAAAAGCTTTTTAACCGAAGAAAAGTGTTAGAATTCAGGAGTATAATCTAATTCAAATTTAAAATATTCACACATTCAGTAAATGGGTTTTTTGAGTCAATTGTATTGATATGGCTCTAATGATCAACGAATTTGTTTGGGCCATATATCAAGCGAACTTTGTAAGTTAAGTGTGAATGTCGTGACTTGATTTTGGCCATTAGCTTCTTCGCGTTTATGTCTCGATTTTGGACCTCATATCAACTTAAAGTGCCGTCATATTTTGTAACCAAAAGAAAAAAAAAAGGGTTTCTTACGTATGAGCCAGACTATTTGGTGATTCCTCATTGGTTGCTCGTGAAAAAGTCTTCTTTTATAGTCATGCTCGCAAATAAGAACACAGGTTTGTGCCAATCATTCGATTTGTCTCCTATTCAACATGCAACCGTGCAATCTGCCCCCCTTACAGTACAGTATTCATACTAACGTTTAGCTCTTATAATCCTTAAAATGCATATGCAACAAATTACTCCAAAAATTCAAACTATTAGCATGCGATGCGAAATGTCTTTAATGTCCCGATAATAATCTCCTCAAACGAGGGTCAATCTGCTACCGAATGTCTCGACCTTAGATCTCGATGTGTGAGGCCCGTGGATAGAGGATTACACAAATTCAAGGGATATAAAGAAGGGAACCAATAAATGAGAGAGGAATATCTAGAGTCAAACTTGAGACCTTAAATACAAATACCGACGGGAGAACACCCGTAACCTTTTACTCTAATTGTTGAAAAAATTGTCCAAAAAGTAATAAATCTATTACACTTTTGCCAATTCAATCCTAAACTTTTTAATTTTGCTAATTAAGTCCTAAAATTTTTTAAGAAAAATTATGAAAGAGTCTTAAATCTATTACACTTTTGTTTAGCCCAGGCAAGGTCCTCGTCGGCCTCGAGGGTGGCCTCGTGCAGCCCTTGTAAAGTGGCCGATCATTTCCTAAAAATCGACCACTGGCGAGAGGGGAAAAAGAACAAAAGAAATGGGAAAAAGAAAGCAAATTATGAAAATGCTCTTAGTCAAGCCTTTATTTAGATTTTTTTTTTGTAAAGTGCATAAATTCAGGACTTTTGAATAATCTTTCCCTAAGCGTTTAAAACCATGTGATGGGTACATGAGAAGACACCGTGCATTACCTCCACACAACATCACCGCGATGATGGAATGAACCACTATTTCAGCGCTAACGAAGATGGAGCACACACATCAAAAGTAGTCTCCCCTTTTCCCTTCATCATCTCGATCTCCAACTTACTCTAAAGTCATCAAAAATTAATTTTCCTACACCAAAGTTATCGAATCCGCGGTCCAACGAGATGACAACTAACAATGGCATGTATGTGGACTAACGAAGTCCACATGTAGAAGAAACCTTTTAGTAAACCACATTGGACCTCCACCACTCCGCACCTCACGAGATGGATTCTAGGGTTTTTGCCTTTTGCTTTCCATTATCATATTCGATTTTCTTGTTTTGTAATGATAACGTGGGAGTGGCTTAAGCCCCGGCTACTGATCAACCTCCACGTCGTTTTAAGCTAATAGGAAGCTCCACCCCTCGGACACCGCACCATCGACTCGTGCGCTTTTCCTTTTTTTCATAATGAACGGAGATGATGAGTCACAGAAGTTCCAAGGGGCCTCTTCAATGCGCGACTTGTAATTTTCTCGAGAACATAGCCACTTGGGGAATGGGTAAGCATCCTTGTCATAAGAAGAAATACCGATACGTGATCACGAATCGAACCAATGAAATAAACCATTGTCTCACCTCGCTTGATGACTAAAATTTTGTATGCTCTATATCTTTATGTAGTCTCTCTTCACCTATTAGCTTATTTTAACACGATATCAAAGCTGATTTTATATTTTTTATTTTTTGTAAATGTGCTTCCAGCACCCTTTAATCCAATTTCATTCGCCACTCATGAATTAGAGTGAGGTCAAAAGCAATATTTATCTATGGGATCTGTATTGAAATGGAACGATCGATGAATAATGAAAATAGTTATTAGTAAAAACGACAATCTTGCGCTTCGACCAATTTGCATATTGATTATCCGTTTCATTTACATCTACGCAGTCATCCTGAGGCGTACTTTGTTGGACCCGCAACACCAAAAAGCATCAAAAATTTCAGAAGATGCTCAAATATTTGCAAATTTGTAAATACACGAAAATCACCATTAACCCCTAGAGAATTTCCTGTTCTTTTAACCCTCCACCGCCATCGGTTTTTCTATTTTTCCCCCACTGAGAGAAAACGATGATGACCGTTGAGATCAACGACTCTCGTACCGCGCGCGTGGGGAAGAACCACCTGCTCTCTCGTAAATATCCAAGAGCGTTCTTTTTGGGGCCTCTGGCCGACTGACCCGTAGGTTGACGATAGAGGAGCAAGGGGGGACCCACCCTAGTGGGCCCCGCCCCTCCCGTCACGATTCGTGCCACGATAGCTATAAGCTGTCTCGGTGGCACTGTCTGTTCCCATCTCTTTGCCTATTTTGCTTAACCTATATATAAATGAAGTCTTATCTTCCCTTTGAATTCGGCTCTGCTTTTGCAATTCTCTCCGAACCCCAGAAGAAGCGCACTCTACCCCCAAACCCCGTTTCACGAGAAGAGAGAGAGAGAGAAACAGGGTCTCCGAGTAATGTATACTGGCGGCGTGCATGGGATGGAGGCGACGGCTGCCAACGGCGACGCCGTCGCGCCGTTCGTAATGAAGACGTACCAGATGGTCAGCGACCCGACGACGGACGGCCTCATCTCGTGGGGCAAGGCCGACAACAGCTTCATCGTCCTCGACCCCCTAGACTTCTCCCAGCGCCTCTTGCCCGTCTACTTCAAGCACAACAACTTCTCCAGCTTCGTCCGCCAACTCAACACCTATGTAAAGCCTCGCTATATCGTTAACGATTTGTCGGATGATTAACATGCGTTTGAAGAGTGTATTGTTGAAGTGGCATGATCATGCGGCCGATGGGTGTCGCTTTTGAAATTGTTGGCTCACAAACTCTGAATCATACAGCGGAGGGACTGATTTCTTTCTGTGGGTTTTTTTTTTTTTATATATCTTGACAGGGTTTCAGGAAGGTCGATCCGGACCGATGGGAGTTCGCGAACCAGTGGTTCCTCCGCGGCCAGAAGCATCTGCTGAGGAACATCGTGCGGAGGAAGCACAACAAGGGCGCCTGCTCGCATTCGAAGGGCGGCGATGCCGACATGGACGAAGAGGAGCTCGTTGGCGAGATAGCGAGGCTGAGGCAAGAGCAGAGAGCCCTGGAGGAGGAGGTTCAAGGCATGAGCAAGCGCTTGGAGGTCACCGAGCGGCGCCCTCAGCAGATGATGGCCTTCCTCTACAAGGTCATCGAAGACCCGGAGCTGTCCCTCGGATGATGGTGGACAGGGACAGGAGCAAGCGGTTGGCGGCGGCGAGCGGCGAGAAGAGGCGGCGGCTCATGATCTCGTCCTCCGCGATGTCCTCCTCCTCCTCCTCGAGCATGGCGGTCTCGAGCTCGATCAAGAGCGAGGACGACGACGAGGGCACCAACTTCGGGGTCATCTCCTCGCCCGAGGCCGAGGGGAATCTGGACATCAGCCGGTTTTGCGACTTCGCCGCCGCGGTTCCGGCTTCGTCGCCTTCGGCTTGGGTCGACGGTGGGATTGGCAGGCATGTGGCCCTCTCGCCGCCCTACAACGACGCGAGTGGGTACGGTGGAATGGTGAACAATCAATTCGGGTACTTTGCAGAAATGGCGCTGGCCGGAGGAGAGGCCGGTCCGCCGACGCCGCCTTATCCGTTTTCTCTTTTGGGTGGTGGCTTTTAGTTGCCTTATCAAGAAAATCATATCCCTTGTATCAATTTCCTTCTCTTTTTTTTTTTTTTTGTCATTTCGCCTTTTTGGTTACTAATTTCCCCTGTAAAAAAGGAAAAGAAAGAAAGAAACAAAGAAAGTTCAATTGCATGATGAATCTACTAATTCCGGTGGGTTAGTAAAGTTAGGTGATTCTATTCTAGGAAAATAATGTTATTCTTGCTAAGCAAGAATAAGCATAACTACAATTAGAAGCAAGAATCGAAGAACTGTGTACTTTTGGAGCGACGTTGAATGTTAGGAAACTTTAGGGTTTACTTCCTTTTGTTATTAATATTTGGCTATTAAATTGCTCGTTGAATCAATCAAATGCCCTTTTGAGGCTGGAGTGACTCGAAAAACCCTAATTTTGTGGTTATTTCTCAGAGAAGTGAATTCTCAAGCGAGCACTGATTTTCAAGCCCCCATTTTAGCTGGTCTATGATCTATCTAACCTCATATAATCGAAACCGCATATCGTTTCATTACTTGCCATTGTTCATCCATTCATATGAAAAGATATGTTATACATTCGAATTACATGTTTGACGTGTTTAAGGCATACTTGACCGCACACGAAGAAAAAAAAGAAGCCATCAACACGTTCTTTATGGAATGTATAGTTTAAAACGAGATCAATTTTTATAGTTGAATCTGAACCCGGTCTCAATCTGAATATGGACTTCTCGCTCTCTCTCTCTCTCTCTCATTTGCCTGGTTGAACAAAATTTGTCAAAAAGTGGCAGTGAAGCCAAAACTTCAGGCTAAATTTTGCCAAAGCTTTCGTGATTGACTTTGGCGTGGCCCAAAAATCGATTTTGGCAAATACTCGATCCGATATATGCATGGACCCTTTTTTTTTTTTTTTTTTGCCCTTTCTGTGTTGCCCTTTATGGAGGTAGGCTTGTAGTTGAGCATCCCTAGGAAAAGCTGCCAATAAACTATTTTTTTTTCTTTCCCTCGGAAAAGATAAGAGAACAGAAGAGTAGAGGTGGCGAACAAGAGACACCGAAAAAGCACAGTTGGACAAAAAAGGAAAGAAAACGTCCGTTTGGAGCCTCCTGGGGACCAAACACAATCTCTCTCTCTCGGAACGCCCCCGTTCGGGGTGTCGAAGTGGCCCCACCCGTAACATCCTTAACTACTGTAAGGCCGTCCCCCTATCGAACCTATGCGACAAGCATGCAGTAAAAATCGACCCGGCCACAGGACTCTCGTCCGCTGAATCGGCTAGAGCGTGATTCATGCTCTTTGGACGGAAAAGATGGAGGTCCCGCTCTCTATGAACGGACAAAGAGTTCAGGAAAGTCGCCTCGATGGAGATCCCAAGTGGTTTAGGTTTAGATCAATGAATAACTACCACTTTATGCATCTTTTTTTTTTTTTAGGTAATTGAGAGATGGAGAGTATTAATTATAGTCTTCCGAACATAATCCTAATTTAAGGATGAATTGGGAGAAATTTTGTGTCGATTTTTCTTTTCGTTTTACGCTTTACTTTGTTATGATTGTACGTCGAATCTTTAACAGCTCGCGTCGAGAGATCCTCTCGAAGATGATCCGACCAGCTCCATTGAAGCGTTGGGTTATTTTTAAGAAACCATGGACGAGTTGCAGGACTCCCATTAGGGTTTAAATTGTTGGCTAAGAATCTTTTGAGGGGGGGGGGGTGGTTAAGACTCAAGCTAAAATTAATGGGTTTTTGACCATTGGAGTGCTGGGCGGGGCCCACTTTTCGTCGGGTGTCGGGATCGAAGGTGACGACGAGGAGAAGCGGAAAGGGAAGGAGGGGAGCGATCGCGTGGGGGCTGACGAGACACGTGTCGCGAGGATAGCGTGGCGTGGGCGGTGGGGGCCCACTGCACTGGCCAATCCCAATCGTTCGTACCAATGGACGATCGTAAAGTAAGCAAAATCTCTTCGCATGATCGTGCCCCCACAAATGATAAAATATTATTTAAAAGAAAGGAGGAGATGTGGGGACAAAAGCATCCGGTCCTTTTCGCTTTTTCTACCCCCGGGGAGTGGGGACCAATCCCACGTGCAGAGCGGCCACGTGGGGGCTATCTTGTGGGTGGTACACGTGTCGACTTCCCAATGCATCGCCATACCCACCCTCTTTTTTTTTTGTCCTCATCCCAAGTGCGAGTGTTCACACTTGATCCTAATCATAACCATAAAAAACGCTCTCCATATGTATTTTGTGTCGTAAAATTCTAGGATGTTCCCTGTTTCGAAAAAATATAAAGATTCTGAGGTAATCGAAAGGGTAGGGTGTGTGGCTCCCGACATGTTAAAATAAGGTATGCATCAAGGCTAGTACTCCTGAGTGTCTGCACATTGACCCTCTCCAAAAAAAAGTTTCGATCCGAACCGCCCGTTATCACGACGTGCTCAGTACAACCGCGTCATTCTCTTTTACAGATTTAATGCCACATCCTATCCGTCGTTCGGTGCGTGCCTTACGAACTCTCGGGGTACACTCGAGTGGGTGCCATCCGCGCCTATTGAATCCTCCCGAATCTCACCAATATCACAAGATACACGAGTTGCCTAGGGCTAGAACCCAAAAAGGGAACCCCCTCTCGCGCCGCGACGATGGTGCATCTTGTATCATCGACATGGGTAACAAAGAAGGGGCAATAGGATTTCCTCTGTCCATGCATCATCGAGTGCCTAACAAAGAAGGGCACTGGAGCAGGGCATTGAACATTTACGCGATCACTGTTAGGATTCGGCGCACATTTATAACGAAGTAAAACGCAATGAGAAAAAGAAATCGATATGCAAGATTTTTATTCTGGTTTACCCTTAAACTAGGGCTACGTCCAATAGAAGGTTCTACTATAATTAACATATCGCATCTCTCGTTGCATTACTTAATTATAAGCGAAAAGGAATACACATACACAATAGCTATTCATGAGCCTAATTTCGAATTATTAATGAAAAAATATAGGCACGAATTGTAAAAGCTCTATAGTGTTTAAGGGGTGCTGCCCTCTTGAGACCCTTATCGAGTGGCTTCCCTGGATTTTCGCTTGCTCGGCATGAAGCGAGACTCACGTGTTTATCAACCGTTAGAAAGTATGAATCACACGTCAATAATTAATTAATTAATTAATTCATTTACGTTTGTCATGGCTATAATGGGTACGAGTGACGAAGAATATACTCCACTTTTTCCATTTTTGGGGGAGTTTTTAGTGGGGAAAATGATGGGCGGAAGAGTGGCGTGAAAGGAGGGAGAAAAAGGAGGCGACAGCCGTCCCTGTCCAATGCGTCCATCGATTAGCGTGGTAAATCCGGACCATGTATTAAGGCCCGATGTTGTCCTTTTCACGTTTTTTTTTTTCTCTTTCTCTTGTCCTCTTAATTTGATTTTGTTGTTAGGGTTTGATTTAATTGTCAAGACTTGGCCGAGAGACGACCCACGCACGATGACCTCTCTTTTTCGGCATTGATTGCATAAGAAAAAGAATTGCTTTTTCAAATCGTGGAAACACGTGACTAGACCACCTAAGTAGTCCTAGCACGTGAGCGGGGTTGTGACGTGTCGGCGGACCATAATTTCTTTTTCACTTTTTCTTTTTACCCGCGCTCCTCCGCGTGAAATATTAAGAGCGCGCGACGGCACAAATAATCCTTAAATTCTAATTCAGTGTGTAACGTCATCTCTGAACTTTTCTTTTGTCCAATACAATCCTTCAATTTTACTCAATATGAAGCGTGGTCCCTCAACTTTTAATCTGTTTAATTTGATACGTGAACTTTAAGTACGTATTCAATTTAGTCCACGAACTATATGAAAATATTCAAGAAATTATCCTTCAATTGATTCGAGTTTGGGGACAACATTGGATATTTTCATAAAGCACATAGACTAAATTGAACATGTAGCAAAAATTTAGAGACTGCAATGAACAAATTAAATGTTCAGAGATCACATTGAATAAATTAAAGTTTAGGGATGACATTGCATATTTTGCCAAAGTTTAGGGATTGCTTATTTCATTTTTTCCGAATATTAACATCACGAGAATTCATAAACTTTGCGATCTATTAAGCCAAATTTACTATTTGTTTTAATCGGCGGTCATATTAGTGAAATTTAATGTTTTTATATTTTTATTTTGTTTTCAAGACTTAGTAGCTTGAGTACCTAACCGGGTCAAGCTCAAGTTTGAAAACACACTACTCTAGTAGCTTGTGAGTCTATTGCGATAATTATTATTTTTCATACATTTGATGATAAAAATAAAGTGGAAAAATTGATAAACGATTGGGTACGGTAGGTTTCTAGCTCAGCTAAAATTTATTTAATTTAGTTGATTTCAGATTGAACTCAAGCTTGAAAATCATGCTTGTTTAATATATTCTTACGTATTCGAGTCGAGTCGAAAGCAAAAGAACGAAAGCCGGTCCTAAATTGGACATCCGCCGGAGGGCCAGCTTCTTGGATCAATTAGAGCGGACCAGGAGTATGCCCAGCAACTCTCTCATAGGCCTAATGAATGCAAGTGACTTATACGGCCCATTACCGTCAAATCCACAATTCCAGAGCCCAAAAATGCAAAATGAACAATTACTTTTTCTATTTGGGTGGCAGGTCATTGGAGATCTCTGCTCTTTAGTTAAAAAACAATCGAGACTTCCTATGCTAACTTGTAATCCCAAAACTTAGGTTGCGTTTGGAAGGATTTTTCCTAAAAATGATCGTTTATATCATTTACAAAAAAAGTAAAAAAAATTCATTATTCACGAAAATATTTGGACATAAATTATTATTGATAGTTAAATTCCTTTTCAATGATTAATTATTTCAAGTAATATAAGCGATCAATTTTTGAAAATTATACATTTTGTCGCGGTACAAACGTAGCCTTGAAGCAAGCCAAACCCGGTCCAGTGTCTTGTCTTTGCCTAGACATCACACGGCTTTTCCTTTTGTTTAGCATCGTGTAATCAAACCACAAGATGGATTCCTCAGAAATCTTTTGCTTATTCTTGAAAAAAGGTCATTCTTTTAGTGGGGATAAAATTATCCCGAAAGTCGCCTTTCCATGTTTAATGTCCTTTTATTTTGCGGCTTGGAATCTCAAGGACGAGATCACAGAAAATCTCAACGATTCCAACACACAATTGGGGAAGGTGGGTGGGCCCACACCTACTGTTCAATTTGCGGCCGCATTTTAAACGCCCACATGCTTTAGACAAATTCCATGGGCCTCCTTTACCATTATTCGTTACCAATATTTAGTAGGAAAAGTATAAAAAAAAAAAACAAAAAGTATTCAGTGTATTAGTATCAATTCAGTCATAAATCTTTTAAGTATGCCAATTTAGCCATAAAACTTTTGTTCTTGCTCTAATTGAGTCTACTAGGCTAATTTTGACCAAAAATTGCTGACGTGAATGCAGTCCGTCCAACGTGGCGTGGCTAGCCTAGATGTGCACATTTTTTTAAATAAATTTCTTGAAAAAAAATTATAATAATAATTAGTTTTTTCCTTTAATTTTGGCCGATGAGGGCTGCCTTATCGAAAACTAATTGGGCATCTATGGAAAGAATAAATCTTCTGCGTCTCCTCCTCCCACTACGCTACCAATCCATCTAAATAAGGTCCGGCCTTTGTTGCCTCGTGTCGACTTTGGGCGAGGTGACCCTTGACCAGATCTTGCGAGGGCTTGCGGGCCCTCATCAACCAAAATGAAAGAAAAAATTGAAAAAAAGTAATTAATAAATGTCTATGTTAGTGCAAATCACACCACATGATCAGAGTCCGCATTAGCTATTTCCTGTCAAAATTGATCGGATGGACTCAATTGACATAAAATGCAAGTGGTTTAGCACAATCGAGAGGTCTATGATTAAATCGACACAAATGTGATCGGTTTATGACTTTTTTTTTGGTACTTTTCATAATATTTAATTCAAGTACATATAAAATCACCAAGAATAGAAAAAATTAGATACGAATTTGCACCCGATCGCTGAGTCCCACAAAAGAACTTGCCGTTTCCCCTAAGCAATTGGATGCGACGTGGCCGATCAATAGAAATACTCCGGTGCTTGACTTTGTTGTACGTCCTGTAATGACCTGCTTTTTGGCTGTTGCTTGTCTACACATTTAATGATCAAGATCCTACAATTCCCCTTCGTTCTTAATCTTATTGTGGGGATGGTACGTTCTTATTTTTGTTTCTTTCTATTGTTTTAAATAGATCAAGGCAGTTCCACACTTCTTTCTACGACATAATAACATTTATTTGTTTGTTTTTCATTTTTTTTTTTGATTTGAACGTTTCTTTATTAAATATAATGTTCGGGTACACCTAGTCTTGTCCAATCATTACTTATGCTTTCTTTGTTTTATTGCTCCCGGATGCTTTTAACTCATAATCTGCAATTTCAAAATATATGCCAACTAATTCAATGAATAAAATAAACAAAAGCAACACGTGTACATATTTTGATGATGTTAAGACGAAAAACTATTCATATTTCTTACTTGAAGAATAACACTGTTGTTTAGCAAAGTCTACTTAGTAAAAGACAAACAAAACTTTACATCCACAAATCTAAAATTAGAGATAAATGGAATTACCTTTTCTGATTATAAAAACTGAAAAAAATTTTGCCCACTCAAGATAATAGATGAAAGTGTTGTGTAACCATTTTTTTTTTTTTAAGGCCTAAATTTTTTTTTTTACCAAAAATCTAAACCCTATTGCACAGCCGTCAATTCATATTCTAAATATCTCAATTGTGCCAATTAAGTCTTAAATTTTATCACATAATCTGTCAAATATCAGTTTATTTAGCAATTTTTGACAACAAGCTTATATGACATAAGAACCCCCCGACCATACTTATGATGGCGACGATCACACCTGCATGAGTGTATAGTATTCTTATAGCTTATGAATTTTTCAATTTATTTTTTTTTCTTTTCATTCACTTTATATTTATTGGCGGATTGAGACCGACTAAGGGCCACTGGCCAACCCTCGCTTGCCGCACATAGGCTAGGGCGGGGGCCATGATCTTAGCCCGGCTCCTCGGGCCGATGAGATGTTTTCCTGCACTGCAGAACGCTAGTCGTATCCCTGAGGAGCATACATTAATCGCACCTATTCTTAAGGTTGTGTTAGTTGCAAGTGCTGATCTGCCGGAGCCAAACTAACTAAAGAGAGCAACAAGCGGTCATTTAATTCAGTAAAGCTAGTAGTTCAGATAATTTTAAGTTTTAGCGTGGCGCGTCGAGATAGGAGGGATTCCAAGTAAAGAAGCTTACAATTCACATAAATTTTAATAATTAAATAAAAATTTAGACCTCTACCGTAGCTGCATGAAATAAGGGCTTGTGTTGTCCCTTCATTTGCTTCTGTTCTTTTTTAGTCTTTTTTAAGTATTCAATCTCGATGTTTGCTCCCATGGTGAATAGTCGCGGATAC
>JAGVVM010008690.1:0-31935 GCA_019149425.1 Psidium friedrichsthalianum
CCAACCCAGAATCACCAAAGTTGGACTAAATCTTTATCGGCAAAATATACCTGATCACCACGAGTCGAGCGACAAGCCCAAATGGACAGTGCATTTAGGCAGGTCAAGTTCGAGCCGAGCTGGTCAGGTTGGTTCGATCTAGCCCTAGACCTTTATCCGGTCAAGCTCAACGTGCATTCGGTGCATTTACAAATTGGCGGCAACATCGCCAGCCTATGAGATCCACCAGGCGACATCACGATGTGGTCCATTTGGTTCTGAACTTCAGGAATTGATCTAAATGACGACATAACACTGCCCTTTCTTGTCAACGTGGATACACTAATCTTATTTTTCTCTGTCAGTAATATTAGAATATCTAATTAATTCTGCACATCTGTCAGGATTATGCATATATCTACTTTGATATAGCATATTCTCAATTGATTATATTTGATATCATGTTTATCTTATTACCTTAGATATTTAGGCTCCATTTACTCTTTTCTATATACATGAAAATATGCTGAGATTCATGGTTGTTTTCTTGGTTATGTTAGGACTTGGAATTGCGTGAGTTTTCACTTTTGTCCGAAGGAGGAGTTCGGTAAACGGGTCGGGCCCGATGGCCCGCCCAGTTTGTCCAAGCCCACTAAGAAGAGCGGGCCTAGTCGGCCCGTCACGGCCCGCAAACAGTGTACGTGGAGTTAAACATTCGGGGCGACGTGTTTCCAAAAGTTTCTACACTTTGTCGTATCTCGCTCTTCTTCTTCACCGAATCACCGCCACCTTTTCGCGCTTCATTCCCCCTCTCTCTCTCTCTCTGGAAGGGAACGCTCGAGAAACCCAAGTATCAACAAGCGGAAATCAGAGGAACCCCAGATCAAATTTTAGCCTCCTCTACACAGATTTCGCGGGTACTACTTTATGCGAACTGATCAAGGCTTCATCTTGTGCTCATGTCTGTGTCTGTTTGCTTCGTTGCTTATGCCACTCGTGTCTGTGTGCGTGACTGTGCTTGTTGTCGACTACAGGGAATGATGTTGTCATCTTTTACTGGAAGAATTTTGGTGTAGTTTCGTTCCGTGACCAGTAGCTTAAGGATGAGTAGTATTGGTTGTCGCTTGTTGTGATTACTCTCTGCTGTTGTTATTCTTTGGTTTGGGGTTGGGTTTGGGTGAGGGGGCGTTTGGTTCGTTCTTCACTAGTCTTTGCATTTCAGTGAATCAGTGGATGATCATATGTTTTCTCTGGATATCTGACGCTGGCATGGCGTTTTTAGTACCTGGAGGCACGTGATGAATCCTGAGAAGTTCACCCACAAGACGAACGAGGCGCTAGTCACTGCTCACGAACTGGCGGTGAGCGCTGGCCATGCGCAGTTCACTCCTCTCCATCTCGCCGTCGCTTGATCTCGGACCCGACCGGAATCTTCAATCAGGTGATCACCAGTGTCAGTGGCGAAAATGCAGCGAAAGCAGTGCAGAGAGTCCTGAAGGAAGCCCTGAGGAAGCTTCCCTTGCAGAGCCCGCCACCCGATGAAGTTCCCGCAAGTTCTAGCTTGATTAAGACGATAAGGCGGGCTCAGGCCACTCAGAAGGCGCGGGGGGACTCGCATTTGGCCGTCGATCAGCTGATCTTGGGCCTCATCGAGGACTCCCAAATCAGGGACCTGCTTAAAGAAAGGGGGTTGATCCTGGGAAAGTGAAGTCTGAGGTCGAGAAGCTGCGGGGCAAAGATGGGAAGAGAGTGGAAAGTGCCATGGGCGACACCACTTTCCAGGCATTGAAGACTTATGGACGTGACCTGGTTGAAGAGGCTGGTAAGTTGGACCCTGTCATTGGTCGCGACGAGGAGATTAGGAGGGTCGTGAGAATCCTCTCGAGGAGGACTAAAAACAACCCGGTTCTTATTGGAGAGCCTGGAGTGGGTAAAACTGCTGTGGTAGAAGGCTTGGCTCAGAGGATAGTGAAAGGCGACGTGCCAAGCAACTTAGCTGATGTTAGAGTCGTGGCATTGGACATGGGTGCTCTGGTTGCGGGCGCAAAGTATAGAGGTGAATTCGAGGAGCGTGTCAAGGCAGTTTTGAAGGAAGTGGAAGAGAACCAAGGGAAAGTGATCTTGTTCATCGATGAAATTCATCTCGTTCTTGGTGCGGGGCGAACCGAAGGGTCCATGGACGCTGCAAATCTGTTTAAACCCATGCTTGCTAGGGGTCAACTCAGGTGCATTGGTGCCACGACACTCGAAGAGTACAGGAAGTACGTCGAGAAAGATGCGGCCTTTGAGAGGAGGTTCCAACAGGTTTATGTGGCAGAGCCTAGCGTTTCTGACACAATAAGCATTCTGCGAGGGCTGAAAGAGAAGTATGAAGGGCATCACGGTGTTCGGATTCAAGACCGAGCACTCGTGGTTGCTGCACAATTGTCGAGCAGATATATAACTGGTATGGTGGCAATATGACTGTTTTTCCACTTTTTCTGCCGTGACAGAATTTTCATGTTCTCGTTGCTTAATCCAAAGTGATTATGTGGCTGTTGACTTGTACTTTTTTGTTCATGTTAGGTCGTCATCTGCCCGATAAGGCCATAGATCTGGTTGATGAGGCCTGTGCAAACGTGCGAGTCCAGCTGGATAGCCAGCCGGAAGAAATAGACAACCTTGAAAGGAAGAAAGTGCAATTGGAAATCGAGCTCCATGCTCTCGAGAAAGAAAAGGATAAGGCAAGCAAAGCTCGACTAATGGATGTAAGTAATTTGATATGATGTGCACAAATGCCTGGCTAAAATTAGTATCGATAATTGGTTGTACTGTTCAGCTTTACTTTGATGCTAGGTCCGCAAGGAGCTCGATGACTTGAGAGACAAGTTACAGCCTCTGATAATGAAGTACAAAAAGGAAAAAAAAAGAATTGATGAGATTCGGCGGCTCAAGCAAAAGAGGGAAGAGCTCCTCCTAGCTGCTCAAGAGGCAGAAAGAAGATATGACTTGGCTAGAGCTGCTGATTTGCGGTATGGGGCAATCCCGGAAGTGGAAAATGCTATCATGGAGCTTGAAGGAAACGCTGAAGAGAACTTGATTTTGACCGAGACTGTCGGGCCAGAGCATATAGCAGAGGTAGTGAGCCGCTGGACCGGCATACCTGTTATGAGGCTCGGCCAGAACAAGAAAGAGAGGTTGATTGGGCTCGCAGAGAGATTGCATCAGAGAGTTGTTGGACAAAATCAAGCGGTCAATGCTGTTGCTGATGCTGTGTTGAGGTCGAGAGCCGGGTTAGGAAGACCACAGCAACCAACTGGATCATTCCTATTCCTGGGTCCATCTGGAGTTGGCAAGACAGAGCTTGCAAAGGCTCTCGCCGAGCAGCTCTTTGATGTTGAAAATCAAATTGTGAGAATCGACATGTCTGAGTACATGGAGCAACATTCGGTCGCTCGTCTGATTGGCGCGCCACCTGGGTAAGCATGTTACTAAGTTTCAATGCCACGCCTCCCTCTATGAAATTGATCTTTAGATGACTAGACGGCATTACCAAAACATAGTATAACGCGTTTGCAGATATGTTGGGCATGAGGAGGGTGGGCAACTCACCGAGGCCGTGAGGCGGAGACCTTACAGCATTGTGCTATTCGATGAGGTTGAGAAAGCGCATGTATCTGTCTACAACACCCTGCTTCAAGTTTTGGATGATGGAAGACTTACTGATGGCCAGGGCCGCACAGTCGACTTTCGAAATACTGTTATCATCATGACCTCAAACCTCGGGGCAGAGCACCTCCTGTTGGCACTCACAGGCAAGTGCTCGATTGAAGTTGCTCGCGAACGAGTCATGCAAGAGGTGAGTGACGTGACTCTCACTCAGCGACAATACGCAGGTCGACTCCTCAGGTTCAGGATCAGATAGTAGAAATTATGCTGTGTTGTGCTTTGGCAGGTGAGGAAGCATTTCAGGCCAGAGTTGCTTAACCGGCTCGATGAGATCGTTGTGTTCGATCCTCTGTCACATGATCAACTGAGGAAAGTTGCCAGGTTGCAGATGAAAGAAGTGGCCGCTCGGCTTGCTGAGAGAGGCATCGCTTTGGCAGTGACCAACGCGGCTTTGGACTACGTCTTGGCCGAAAGCTATGATCCAGTCAGTACATAATCAAGACTCATGGTCTTGGACATGTTCCTTTTTCTTGCAATCAAGTGCTCAATTTTAAATGCTTGTGCGCGCAATCTTTTTTTGTCCTTTTTTTTTTTTCAGGTTTATGGTGCTAGACCCATCCGGAGGTGGCTCGAGAAGAGAGTCGTGACCGAGCTGTCTAGGATGCTCCTAAGGGAGGAGCTTGATGAGAACTCGACTGTTTACATAGACGCCGCACCGCACGGCAAGGGCTTGGTGTACCGAGTGGAGAAGAATGGAGGACTTTTCAATCTGGAAACCGGGCAGAAGTCGGATATACTCATTCAGGTACCAAACGTGCCTAAAAACGACACGGCTCACCAACCCGTTACCAAGCCAGTTGACAACATCAAGATCGAGGAAATCAACGACGATGAAGAGATGGATGACTCAAATCCTTGATTGAGAAATCATCAAAAGCGTTGCTGAATCTTAAACCCTTTTATCGATGTCGTCGAGATATGAGCTATGCTGCTGGTACTGTTTTATCTTCTCGTGTGTGGTACCGGTGGTAAATTGTTCTTATAAGATGTTTAGTCTTATGATATTTTTGTCATAGGTTATACATAAAAAATAATCAGGGGTCGTCGACATAGACAATCAGGTGACTAATGCATGAATATTTTCATGCCCGCGACATATTGTCTATGACTATAGAGATCAATATTGATACTAGCAATCGGTATTAAAACACAACAGAGATACACATCGATGGTACATGCTGGCATCGGTGATACATGTTGATGGAAGTGATTGATCAATTGACAGATGCACGATGATGAATGATTATCGACACGGCCGCCGGTGAGCAACAGATAGTTGAAAGTATGAGAAATGCACGGATACGGTCACAGCAAATCACGAAACAACTAGCAGACGTGCTTTGAGAGGATGGTTACTACCGAAAGCAAGATCAAGGGGGTCGTAAAACGCACAACTTGTCTGAATGGACGACCAAAGAGACGATCACTCGAGGACAAGATCAAGAGATCACGAGAATGCGGGCACGAGACTTTTGAAGTGGAGGAGTACGGAAACAACCGCTACGAACGTTCGGGAAGAATGCATGTAACAAGATGAAGGAGGAGGAGGAGGAGATTTGATTGTGTATATTGAATTACCATTGTATGTCTACACTTATGACACAAAAAAATGTGTACAGAAAAAGGAAAGAATAATAAGATCGATTTGATTCACAATTCATCTCGGAATATCAAGATCGATTCTTTGCAATCTGCTGCCTTTTCATGATTGATCGGGATTGGCAATCAATCCACATATATGTCAACACTACCCCTCAAGCTAGTGCCTTTTATATATATATATATATATATCCAAGATGTCTAGCTTGCTCAATTGATATGCGTGTTGTTTCTGACACAAGGCTTTGGTGAAAATGTTCGCCGGTTGTTCTGTGGTGTTAATTCCACTTGTCTTGATTATTCCTTCATAGATTTTTTCTCGAGTGAAATGACAATCCATTTCTGTATGCTTTGTCCTCGCGTGAAATATAGGATTCCCTGCGAGTTTAGTTGTCATACGTTGTCACAGAATAAGGTAGTTAGTCCCTTGTAACCAAACTATTTCACACACAATCTTGGCCATTGCCCTATATTCTACTTCGGCTGACAATAGGGATACAGTAGGCTGTTTCTTGGTTTTCCACGAAAGTAGGGATTTTCCTAGTTTAATGCAAAATCCAGTGACTGATCTCGACCATCGGACATGTGGCATAATCAGTATCGCAATAGGCAGTCATCTCCATATTACAATCTCGTGATAAAAGAATACCCAATCCCTGCAACTTCTTTAGATATTTCACAAACCTTTAGAGCAGCATTCATGTGAGATTGCTTGGGTTTTTGCATAAATTGGCTCAAGATCTGTATCGCAAAACATATATTTGGCATGGTCATAGTAAGATAAATCAGCTTACCCACCAACCTCTGATGATTGGATGGATTCTCGAGCAACGAATCATTAATTTCTAATGATATTCCCGCATCATATTCAGTTGTGTGATGGCATTAAAGCATGTACGAAATGTAGCACAAAAGAGAATTAACTTATTAGCAGCTTAGCCTCATGGCGACAAACCTCGACCCGCCCCCTCTTCGAAAACCTAACAAATTCGCCACGAAGAGTCCTTTAAACCGCCGAACCTCGGCGCCGCGCCGCTACCTTCGGACGTCGAAAACCTTGGGAACACCCAGTCTCACGGGACAAATTAAACTCAGATTGGTTGTCCCTGTTTATCTAGCTCCAGGATCGCACTCCTCTCCTAGAAAGCTATGTGAGAGCAACTCTCCTTGGTTGTCAGGGCAGATTGCAATGAGAATTCCGAAGCTCCCTTTCGGAACTGAAACCCAAAATAAATAAAATAAAAAAATGAGCTAGAAAAAAAAAATTGCAGAACTTATTGGTCAAAGTAGAACGGGAAAAGAAGAGCACAGTGGCTCTGCAGCTTGCTGCGTAGACCGCAAGATTTTTGAATTTTCATCTCTTGATTTCCGCTGCAAGAAAATACGTGTCACTTTTTTAAATGGATATAATATTACGTGATGGATTTAGGGAAGTAGATAATGGAATGATGATAATTACAATTAGACATAAGACCGATATAACTATACATATAATGAAGTATATAAACGTAAATACATACACTAAAGGGAAAACACTAATCTTAATATATATAATATATCCAACATTTTGTATGCCGTGGTCCATGCAGCACCGATAGTCGATAGGCGATCCGATATGCTGACATATCATTTCAAAAAAAAAAATAAAGAATTCCAACATGGTCCACGTTGTGTGTATATACACACACGTTGAGAGGGTGAGAGCCACGCTGTGCAAGAGAGAGCCAGAGTGTGAGGAGTCGTAATTTGGGCTTGGGCAAAGTGGCCAACCCTATCTGGTGGAGTTTCTTTTCTATAAAATATTATGCTTTTGATAGATTTTCAATTTTACTTCTAAAATATTGAAATTCTTCAAAATTGACCCAACGAGTTGGGAATGGCCTGTCGGAAGCCGGACACCGCGTGTCACGGCATGCCTAGGGTGTCGAGTACATGTCGGATGTCTAATACACGTTGACCACGTGTCGAATCCGAAGAGTGTTCGTGCTTCCTGCTCCTAAAATATTGCAAAGCTCAACCTCACCAGATCGCGGCTATGCCTGGCGACCTGTGGAGGGCGAATGAAAAAACAAGAAAGAAAACAAAAATGCAAAAAAATTAATAATTGCGTCCTTCATCAGCACCGGCAATGCGTTTTGGGACGGCTAGAGTCCACGTCCGCGATTTCGGGTCAAAATTGCCGGACAACGTTAGCTAAACAAGAAGAAGTTTGGGTACTAAATTGTCGCAATTAAAATATTAGAACTGAATTGGCATAAATGTAATAAAGTTTAGGGTTTTTTTTTTGGATGATTCTCGTGATATATATATATATATATATGTGTGTGTGTGTGTGTGTGTGTGTGTAATAGATAGGGTGACCATCGTTTGGGGCTTGTTCTGAAGTGTGAAATTGTGATTACAGGAAGATCAGGTGGAAGTGGGGGGTAGATCAACACATCACTGTTGCATTCATCTCGTGTCCTTGCAAGCGACCGCAGACATAAATTGCAACGTGATCGGACACCACACCACACCACACAACATAGGTTTAAGGGTCGGTTTATCTTGCGTTCCCAGCCAACTCCCTATGTTCAGATTTCAAGAGTGGGCTCATCCCCATTTATACAAGAAAGATTCTCGTCCTTTCCAGGACTTTGAGTCACCTAGGATCACATCACATAGGTCTCTTTAGTGTGTATTTCTAGAAGGTCGAAGGACCAAGGAACCCTGTTGGGACAGGAGCTGGCCATGTCACCCAGAAATACTGGGATAGGAATTGGCCACGTCACTCGAGTCATTGGGCCAGGCTGGCACGGTTGCGGGTTGTGCACCGATCGATCCGGCATGATTCATGGATCGATCACCCGGCCGTTTGGCATGATCTCGTCCACGTGGCATGATTCTTGGATAGACCGCTCGGCCGCTCCATATGATTCATAGATCGATCACTCGGCCACTCAGCATGATTCATTGTATGATCCATGGATCGGTTGCTTGGTTGTTCAGCTGATTATTGGCACTATCCCACTCGATTGCCATAATGAAATTATACCGGCGTTGTGAAAGAGCCGAGAGGGTGAGACGGGTCAAGAGGAGAGACATCGTGCAAGAGGGGGACGGCAATTAGGGTTTCGTGCAATTAGGGCTTTTAGGTTTCGATAGATTCTCAATATTTTTTACTCTTAAAATATTGGAAATTTTAAAAATTGACCTCGTGTGAGTCGGGGTTCCATACTCTCGTGTCGTTGGCATGTCGAAAGGGTTGATCACGTATACAAACATGTCGGCCGCGTACACCGACACGCGACACAAAGCTCCTCTCGCCGCGTACATTCTAGGAAAACATATGGACACAATCACACCTCGGTCTCGCGGCGACAACCTTTGACGCCTCTGTGTTCCGACGCTTCCCTAAAGCATGTCCGAAATGTAGTACGTTTGCGAATGTCCCGTCTCGCTGCGGCAGCCTCGACGTAGCTCCGTTTTCAAAAGCCTAACAAATTTAAAAGTCAAAGCGGAGTTTGGTTTTCAATTGATGAATTTGAGTAGAATTATATAGGTCGCATGCGCTGATGACGTGATGATATCAAATCCTAAACATTTTCTTATCTTATAAATCTATTTAGAGCCAGAACTAGCGAAATGACTCAATGTGCAATATAGCATCTTAACTTTTAATTTGATCAAATGATCCCCGAACTTTAATCTAATATGCAAAGTGATCCTTGGACTTTTAATTTGAGTTGAATCGATGATTTGTGTCAAATTAAAAGTTTAAGGAATTCATTTAGTTTATTCGGAAATCTATTCAATTTTTATGGATAATATTATATCGAATTCCACACACAAAGGTGCATATATAAATTATCTTCTTCTTTTTTTTTCGATATGTGCACACTACTAGAGTATCGGCCCATACGTGCCTCATGCAAGGTTGCCTCACGTTGGGATCTACCGACTGCTGAGGTGCGATGGGGAAGGGTCGCCCTTGCCAAAGGCCGGCGAGAGGGTCGCACTCGCCCCGAAGCTAGCAAGGCCGACCCTCCCCGAGCTTTGGCAAGGCTCAACCTCCCCGGATCTAGCGAGGTCCCCGCCTGCCAGATCGCAAGTAGGCCCGGCCACCGGTGGATGAAGAGTGAAAAAAATCAATAAAGAAAATAGAAATGTACAAAAAAAAATATTAATAAATTTCGTCATTCATTAGTGTCGGCCGTGCCATGTGAGACGGCTAGAGTTCATGCTTGCGATTCCCAGTCAAAACGTAAAGAAATTTGGCACCGAATGACACAATTGGAAGGTTTATGACTGAATCAGCAAAAACGCAATAGATTTATAACTTTTTTTGGTAATTTTTTTTTTCTCTCTTGAAAATGAAAATGATGATAGCGCAAGAAGGGGCTATGTAATAGAGAGGGTGGCCATGTTTTGGGGCTCTTTTATGAAGTGTGAAGTCGTGATGAATTTTAGGGAAAAAAATTTTCCTATAAATTCATCACGACTTCACACTTCATAAAAGAGCCCCAAAACATGGCCACCCTCTCTATTACATAGCCCCTCTTTGCGCTATCATCATTTTCATTTTCAAGAGAGAAAAAAAAAATTACCAAAAAAAGTTATAAATCTATTGCGTTTTTGCTGATTCAGTCATAAACCTTCCAATTGTGTCATTCGGTGCCAAATTTCTTTACGTTTTGACTGGGAATCGCAAGCATGAACTCTAGCGTCTCACATGGCACGGCCGACACTAATGAATGACGAAATTTATTAATATTTTTTTTGTACATTTCTATTTTCTTTCTTGATTTTTTTCACTCTTCATCCACCGGTGGCCGGGCCTACTTGCGATCGGGCAGGCGGGGACCTCGCTAGATCCGGGGAGGTTGAGGCTTGCCAAAGCTCGGGGAGGGTCGGCCTTGCTAGCTTCGGGGCGAGTGCGACCCTCTCGCCGGCCTTTGGCAAGGGCGACCCTTCCCCATCGCACCTCAGCAGTCGGTAGATCCCAACGTGAGGCAACCTTGCATGAGGCACGTATGGGCCGATACTCTAGTAGTGTGCACATATCGAAAAAAAAAAAAAGAAGATAATTTATATATGCACCTTTGTGTGTGAAATTCGATATAATATTATCCATAAAAATTGAATAGATTTCCGAATAAACTAAATGAATTCCTTAAACTTTTAATTTGACACAAATCATCGATTCAACTCAAATTAAAAGTCCAAGGATCACTTTGCATATTAGATTAAAGTTCGGGGATCATTTGATCAAATTAAAAGTTAAGATGCTATATTGCACATTGAGTCATTTCGCTAGTTCTGGCTCTAAATAGATTTATAAGATAAGAAAATGTTTAGGATTTGATATCATCACGTCATCAGCGCATGCGACCTATATAATTCTACTCAAATTCATCAATTGAAAACCAAACTCCGCTTTGACTTTTAAATTTGTTAGGCTTTTGAAAACGGAGCTACGTCGAGGCTGCCGCAGCGAGACGGGACATTCGCAAACGTACTACATTTCGGACATGCTTTAGGGAAGCGTCGGAACACAGAGGCGTCAAAGGTTGTCGCCGCGAGACCGAGGTGTGATTGTGTCCATATGTTTCCTAGAATGTACGCGGCGAGAGGAGCTTTGTGTCGCGTGTCGGTGTACGCGGCCGACATGTTTGTATACGTGATCAACCCTTTCGACATGCCAACGACACGAGAGTATGGAACCCCGACTCACACGAGGTCAATTTTTAAAATTCCCAATATTTTAAGAGTAAAAAATATTGAGAATCTATCGAAACCTAAAAGCCCTAATTGCACGAAATCCTAATGCCGTCCCCCTCTTGCACGATGTCTCTCCTCTTGACCCGTCTCACCCTCTCGGCTCTTTCACAGCGCCGGTATAATTTCATTATGGCAATCGAGTGGGATAGTGCCAATAATCAGCTGAACAACCAAGCAACCGATCCATGGATCATACAATGAATCATGCTGAGTGGCCGAGTGATCGATCTATGAATCATATGGAGTGGCCGAGCGGTCTCTCCAAGAATCATGCCACATGGACGAGATCATGCCAAACGGTCGGGTGATCGATCCATGAATCATGCCGGATCGATCGGTGCACAACCCGCAACCGTGCCAGCCTGGCCAATGACTCGAGTGACGTGGCCAATTCCTATCCCAGTATTTCTGGGTGACGTGGCCAGCTCCTGTCCCAACAGGGTTCCTTGGTCCTTCGACCTTCTAGAAATACACACTAAAGAGACCTATGTGATGTGATCCTAGGTGACTCAAAGTCCTGGAAAGGACGAGAATCTTTCTTGTATAAATGGGGATGAGCCCACTCTTGAAATCTGAACATAGGGAGTTGGCTGGGAACGCAAGATAAACCGACCCTTAAACGCTATGTTGTGTGGTGTGGTGTGGTGTCCGATCACGTTGCAATTTATGTCTGCGGTCGCTTGCAAGGACACGAGATGAATGCAACAGTGATGTGTTGATCTACCCCCCACTTCCACCTGATCTTCCTGTAATCACAATTTCACACTTCAGAACAAGCCCCAAACGATGGTCACCCTATCTATTACACACACACACACACACACACACACATATATATATATATATATATCACGAGAATCATCCAAAAAAAAAACCCTAAACTTATTACATTTATGCCAATTCAGTTCTAATATTTTAATTGCGACAATTTAGTACCCAAACTTCTTCTTGTTTAGCTAACGTTGTCGGCAATTTTGACCTGAAATCGCGGACGTGGACTCTAGCCGTCCCAAAACGCATTGCCGGTGCTGATGAAGGACGCAATTTATTAATTTTTTTGCATTTTGTTTTCTTTCTTGTTTTTTCATTCGCCCTCCACAGGTCGCCAGGCATAGCCGCGATCTGGTGAGGTTGAGCTTTGCAATATTTTAGGAGCAGGAAGCACGAACACTCTTCGGATTCGACACGTGGTCAACGTGTATTAGACATCCGACATGTACTCGACACCCTAGGCATGCCGTGGACACGCGGTGTCCGGCTTCCGACAGGCCATTCCCAACTCGTTGGGTCAATTTTGAAGAATTTCAATATTTTAGAAGTAAAATTGAAAATCTATCAAAAGCATAATATTTTATAGAAAAGAAACTCCACCAGATAGGGTTGGCCACTTTGCCCAAGCCCAAATTACGACTCCTCACACTCTGGCTCTCTCTTGCACAGCGTGGCTCTCACCCTCTCAACGTGTGTGTATATACACACAACGTGGCCCATGTTGGAATTCTTTATTTTTTTTTTTTGAAATGATATGTCAGCATATCGGATCGCCTATCGACTATCGGTGCTGCATGGACCACGGCATACAAAATGTTGGATATATTATATATATTAAGATTAGTGTTTTCCCTTTAGTGTATGTATTTACGTTTATATACTTCATTATATGTATAGTTATATCGGTCTTATGTCTAATTGTAATTATCATCATTCCATTATCTACTTCCCTAAATCCATCACGTAATATTATATCCATTTAAAAAAGTGACACGTATTTTCTTGCAGCGGAAATCAAGAGATGAAAATTCAAAAATCTTGCGGTCTACGCAGCAAGCTGCAGAGCCACTGTGCTCTTCTTTTCCCGTTCTACTTTGACCAATAAGTTCTGCAATTTTTTTTTTCTAGCTCATTTTTTTATTTTATTTATTTGGGTTTCAGTTCCGAAAGGGAGCTTCGGAATTCTCATTGCAATCTGCCCTGACAACCAAGGAGAGTTGCTCTCACATAGCTTTCTAGGAGAGGAGTGCGATCCTGGAGCTAGATAAACAGGGACAACCAATCTGAGTTTAATTTGTCCCGTGAGACTGGGTGTTCCCAAGGTTTTCGACGTCCGAAGGTAGCGGCGCGGCGCCGAGGTTCGGCGGTTTAAAGGACTCTTCGTGGCGAATTTGTTAGGTTTTCGAAGAGGGGGCGGGTCGAGGTTGTCGCCATGAGGCTAAGCTGCTAATAAGTTAATTCTCTTTTGTGCTACATTTCGTACATGCTTTAATGCCATCACACAACTGAATATGATGCGGGAATATCATTAGAAATTAATGATTCGTTGCTCGAGAATCCATCCAATCATCAGAGGTTGGTGGGTAAGCTGATTTATCTTACTATGACCATGCCAAATATATGTTTTGCGATACAGATCTTGAGCCAATTTATGCAAAAACCCAAGCAATCTCACATGAATGCTGCTCTAAAGGTTTGTGAAATATCTAAAGAAGTTGCAGGGATTGGGTATTCTTTTATCACGAGATTGTAATATGGAGATGACTGCCTATTGCGATACTGATTATGCCACATGTCCGATGGGTCGAAGATCAGTCACTGGATTTTGCATTAAACTAGGAAAATCCCTACTTTCGTGGAAAACCAAGAAACAGCCTACTGTATCCCTATTGTCAGCCGAAGTAGAATATAGGGCAATGGCCAAGATTGTGTGTGAAATAGTTTGGTTACAAGGGACTAACTACCTTATTCTGTGACAACGGTATGACAACTAAACTCGCAGGGAATCCTATATTTCACGCGAGGACAAAGCATACAGAAATGGATTGTCATTTCACTCGAGAAAAAAATCTATGAAGGAATAATCAAGACAAGTGGAATTAACACCACAGAACAACCGGCGAACATTTTCACCAAAGCCTTGTGTCAGAAACAACACGCATATCAATTGAGCAAGCTAGACATCTTGGATATATATATATATATATATAAAAGGCACTAGCTTGAGGGGTAGTGTTGACATATATGTGGATTGATTGCCAATCCCGATCAATCATGAAAAGGCAGCAGATTGCAAAGAATCGATCTTGATATTCCGAGATGAATTGTGAATCAAATCGATCTTATTATTCTTTCCTTTTTCTGTACACATTTTTTTGTGTCATAAGTGTAGACATACAATGGTAATTCAATATACACAATCAAATCTCCTCCTCCTCCTCCTTCATCTTGTTACATGCATTCTTCCCGAACGTTCGTAGCGGTTGTTCCGTACTCCTCCACTTTCAAAAGTCTCGTGCCCGCATTCTCGTGATCTCTTGATCTTGTCCTCGAGTGATCGTTCTTTGGTCGTCCATTCAGACAAGTTGTGCGTTTTACGACCCCCTTGATCTTGCTTTCGGTAGTAACCATCCTCTCAAAGCACGTCTGCTAGTTGTTTCGTGATTTGCTGTGACCGTATCCGTGCATTTCTCATACTTTCAAACTATCTGTTGCTCACCGGCGGCCGTGTCGATAATCATTCATCATCGTGCATCTGTCAATTGATCAATCACTTCCATCAACATGTATCACCGATGCAGCATGTACCATCGATGTGTATCTCTGTTGTGTTTAATACCGATTGCTAGTATCAATATTGATCTCTATAGTCATAGACAATATGTCGCGGGCATGAAAATATTCATGCATTAGTCACCTGATTGTCTATGTCGACGACCCCTGATTATTTTTTATGTAAACCTATGACAAAAATATCATAAGACTAAACATCTTATAAGAACAATTTACCACCGGTACCACACACGAGAAGATAAAACAGTACCAGCAGCATAGCTCATATCTCGACGACATCGATAAAAGGGTTTAAGATTCAGCAACGCTTTTGATGATTTCTCAATCAAGGATTTGAGTCATCCATCTCTTCATCGTCGTTGATTTCCTCGATCTTGATGTTGTCAACTGGCTTGGTAACGGGTTGGTGAGCCGTGTCGTTTTTAGGCACGTTTGGTACCTGAATGAGTATATCCGACTTCTGCCCGGTTTCCAGATTGAAAAGTCCTCCATTCTTCTCCACTCGGTACACCAAGCCCTTGCCGTGCGGTGCGGCGTCTATGTAAACAGTCGAGTTCTCATCAAGCTCCTCCCTTATGAGCATCCTAGACAGCTCGGTCACGACTCTCTTCTCGAGCCACCTCCGGATGGGTCTAGCACCATAAACCTGAAAAAAAAAAAAGGACAAAAAAAGATTGCGCGCACAAGCATTTAAAATTGAGCACTTGATTGCAAGAAAAAGGAACATGTCCAAGACCATGAGTCTTGATTATGTACTGACTGGATCATAGCTTTCGGCCAAGACGTAGTCCAAAGCCGCGTTGGTCACTGCCAAAGCGATGCCTCTCTCAGCAAGCCGAGCGGCCACTTCTTTCATCTGCAACCTGGCAACTTTCCTCAGTTGATCATGTGACAGAGGATCGAACACAACGATCTCATCGAGCCGGTTAAGCAACTCTGGCCTGAAATGCTTCCTCACCTGCCAAAGCACAACACAGCATAATTTCTACTATCTGATCCTGAACCTGAGGAGTCGACCTGCGTATTGTCGCTGAGTGAGAGTCACGTCACTCACCTCTTGCATGACTCGTTCGCGAGCAACTTCAATCGAGCACTTGCCTGTGAGTGCCAACAGGAGGTGCTCTGCCCCGAGGTTTGAGGTCATGATGATAACAGTATTTCGAAAGTCGACTGTGCGGCCCTGGCCATCAGTAAGTCTTCCATCATCCAAAACTTGAAGCAGGGTGTTGTAGACAGATACATGCGCTTTCTCAACCTCATCGAATAGCACAATGCTGTAAGGTCTCCGCCTCACGGCCTCGGTGAGTTGCCCACCCTCCTCATGCCCAACATATCTGCAAACGCGTTATACTATGTTTTGGTAATGCCGTCTAGTCATCTAAAGATCAATTTCATAGAGGGAGGCGTGGCATTGAAACTTAGTAACATGCTTACCCAGGTGGCGCGCCAATCAGACGAGCGACCGAATGTTGCTCCATGTACTCAGACATGTCGATTCTCACAATTTGATTTTCATCATCAAAGAGCTGCTCGGCGAGAGCCTTTGCAAGCTCTGTCTTGCCAACTCCAGATGGACCCAGGAATAGGAATGATCCAGTTGGTTGCTGTGGTCTTCCTAACCCGGCTCTCGACCTCAACACAGCATCAGCAACAGCATCGACCGCTTGATTTTGTCCAACAACTCTCTGATGCAATCTCTCTGCAAGCCCAATCAACCTCTCTTTCTCGTTCTGGCCGAGCCTCGTAACAGGTATGCCGGTCCAGCGGCTCACTACCTCTGCTATATGCTCTGGCCCGACAGTCTCGGTCAAAATCAAGTTCTCTTCAGCGTTTCCTTCAAGCTCCGCGATAGCATTTTCCACTTCCGGGATTGCCCCATACCGCAAATCAGCAGCTCTAGCCAAGTCATATCTTCTTTCTGCCTCTTGAGCAGCTAGGAGGAGCTCTTCCCTCTTTTGCTTGAGCCGCCGAATCTCATCAATTCTTTTTTTTTCCTTTTTGTACTTCATTATCAGAGGCTGTAACTTGTCTCTCAAGTCATCGAGCTCCTTGCGGACCTAGCATCAAAGTAAAGCTGAACAGTACAACCAATTATCGATACTAATTTTAGCCAGGCATTTGTGCACATCATATCAAATTACTTACATCCATTAGTCGAGCTTTGCTTGCCTTATCCTTTTCTTTCTCGAGAGCATGGAGCTCGATTTCCAATTGCACTTTCTTCCTTTCAAGGTTGTCTATTTCTTCCGGCTGGCTATCCAGCTGGACTCGCACGTTTGCACAGGCCTCATCAACCAGATCTATGGCCTTATCGGGCAGATGACGACCTAACATGAACAAAAAAGTACAAGTCAACAGCCACATAATCACTTTGGATTAAGCAACGAGAACATGAAAATTCTGTCACGGCAGAAAAAGTGGAAAAACAGTCATATTGCCACCATACCAGTTATATATCTGCTCGACAATTGTGCAGCAACCACGAGTGCTCGGTCTTGAATCCGAACACCGTGATGCCCTTCATACTTCTCTTTCAGCCCTCGCAGAATGCTTATTGTGTCAGAAACGCTAGGCTCTGCCACATAAACCTGTTGGAACCTCCTCTCAAAGGCCGCATCTTTCTCGACGTACTTCCTGTACTCTTCGAGTGTCGTGGCACCAATGCACCTGAGTTGACCCCTAGCAAGCATGGGTTTAAACAGATTTGCAGCGTCCATGGACCCTTCGGTTCGCCCCGCACCAAGAACGAGATGAATTTCATCGATGAACAAGATCACTTTCCCTTGGTTCTCTTCCACTTCCTTCAAAACTGCCTTGACACGCTCCTCGAATTCACCTCTATACTTTGCGCCCGCAACCAGAGCACCCATGTCCAATGCCACGACTCTAACATCAGCTAAGTTGCTTGGCACGTCGCCTTTCACTATCCTCTGAGCCAAGCCTTCTACCACAGCAGTTTTACCCACTCCAGGCTCTCCAATAAGAACCGGGTTGTTTTTAGTCCTCCTCGAGAGGATTCTCACGACCCTCCTAATCTCCTCGTCGCGACCAATGACAGGGTCCAACTTACCAGCCTCTTCAACCAGGTCACGTCCATAAGTCTTCAATGCCTGGAAAGTGGTGTCGCCCATGGCACTTTCCACTCTCTTCCCATCTTTGCCCCGCAGCTTCTCGACCTCAGACTTCACTTTCCCAGGATCAACCCCCCTTTCTTTAAGCAGGTCCCTGATTTGGGAGTCCTCGATGAGGCCTAAGATCAGCTGATCGACGGCCAAATGCGAGTCCCCCGCGCCTTCTGAGTGGCCTGAGCCCGCCTTATCGTCTTAATCAAGCTAGAACTTGCGGGAACTTCATCGGGTGGCGGGCTCTGCAAGGGAAGCTTCCTCAGGGCTTCCTTCAGGACTCTCTGCACTGCTTTCGCTGCATTTTCGCCACTGACACTGGTGATCACCTGATTGAAGATTCCGGTCGGGTCCGAGATCAAAGCGACGGCGAGATGGAGAGGAGTGAACTGCGCATGGCCAGCGCTCACCGCCAGTTCGTGAGCAGTGACTAGCGCCTCGTTCGTCTTGTGGGTGAACTTCTCAGGATTCATCACGTGCCTCCAGGTACTAAAAACGCCATGCCAGCGTCAGATATCCAGAGAAAACATATGATCATCCACTGATTCACTGAAATGCAAAGACTAGTGAAGAACGAACCAAACGCCCCCTCACCCAAACCCAACCCCAAACCAAAAGAATAACAACAGCAGAGAGTAATCACAACAAGCGACAACCCAATACTACTCATCCTTAAGCTACTGGTCACGGAACGAAACTACACCAAAATTCTTCCAGCAAAAGATGACAACATCATTCCCTGTAGTCGACAACAAGCACAGTCACGCACACAGACACGAGTGGCATAAGCAACGAAGCAAACAGACACAGACATGAGCACAAGATGAAGCCTTGATCAGTTCGCATAAAGTAGTACCCGCGAAATCTGTGTAGAGGAGGCTAAAATTTGATCTGGGGTTCCTCTGATTTCCGCTTGTTGATACTTGGGTTTCTCGAGCGTTCCCTTCCAGAGAGAGAGAGAGAGAGGGAATGAAGCGCGAAAAGGTGGCGGTGATTCGGTGAAGAAGAAGAGCGAGATACGACAAAGTGTAGAAACTTTTGGAAACACGTCGCCCCGAATGTTTAACTCCACGTACACTGTTTGCGGGCCGTGACGGGCCGACTAGGCCCGCTCTTCTTAGTGGGCTTGGACAAACTGGGCGGGCCATCGGGCCCGACCCGTTTACCGAACTCCTCCTTCGGACAAAAGTGAAAACTCACGCAATTCCAAGTCCTAACATAACCAAGAAAACAACCATGAATCTCAGCATATTTTCATGTATATAGAAAAGAGTAAATGGAGCCTAAATATCTAAGGTAATAAGATAAACATGATATCAAATATAATCAATTGAGAATATGCTATATCAAAGTAGATATATGCATAATCCTGACAGATGTGCAGAATTAATTAGATATTCTAATATTACTGACAGAGAAAAATAAGATTAGTGTATCCACATTGACAAGAAAGGGCAGTGTTATGTCGTCATTTAGATCAATTCCTGAAGTTCAGAACCAAATGGACCACATCGTGATGTCGCCTGGTGGATCTCATAGGCTGGCGATGTTGCCGCCAATTTGTAAATGCACGGAATGCACGTTGAGTTTGACCGGATAAAGGTCTAGGGCTAGATCGAACCAACCTGACCAGCTCGGCTCGAACTTGACCTGCCTAAATGCACTGTCCATTTGGGCTTGTCGCTCGACTCGTGGTGATCAGGTATATTTTGCCGATAAAGATTTAGTCCAACTTTGGTGATTCTGGGTTGAGATGAATCATAGGACTTCATTTGACATTTTTCACATCTCCAGCATTGTAAAACACACCCTCACCGTTCCGAGAGCCCAAGCCCTTATTTGGTTGTTTTTCCGTTCCGTCATGTTCATTATCCGAACCGAAAAAAGAAAAACGGTACGAAAATCCGAACCGAACAAAAAATGCACGAAATTTCGATTCGGTTCCAGTTCTAGTTGGATTTTTGACACCCCCTGTCTGAAGCATTATCTCACAGGACCACCAGTAGAGATAACGTAACCTGAACCTGCATGCATATTCACCACGTTGTGTATGGCTTCTCCTCTTTTAACTGCCAAACCACAACCAAATGCAATAAAAACTGCTGGAATGATACTCACCAGCTCTTCAAGTTTATGCCTAGTAGACATGCGAGGCGAGTCTCGGTTTCGGGAGGACCGACAAAGGCTCGGCTCGTCGTAAGGTGAGCCCGTAAGCTTCGTCCATGTTAAGCTTCTCCGGCGAGACCCCGTCGGCCAACTCCAGTCGAAAAGCGTGGGCCAACGTCGCTGTCATGAGTTGCACCATCCTCAATCCCAAGCTCATTCCCACGCATATCCTGCGCCCGGCCCCGAAAGGGATGACCTCGAAATCGTTGCCCCTGACGTCGACATCAGGCTTCTCGCCGCCCGGAAGGAACCTCTCCGGCCGGAACGCCGAGGGGTCGGCCCAATCGTTGGGGTTGCGGGCTATGGCCCACACGTTGACTATCAACGTGGCGCCTTTGGGGATGTGGTAGCCGTCGATCTCGCAGCTCTCGGCCGCGATGCGCGGGATGGCTAGAGGGGTGGACGGGTGGAGCCGGAAGGTTTCCTTGACCACGGCTTGGAGGTACGTCAGGCGGGGCAGGTCGAGCTCGGTCACGAGGCGGTCTCGTCCCACCACGGAGTCGATCTCTTCCTGGACTCGGGCCAGGGTTCCGGGTTGCCGGATCAGCTCGGCGATGGCCATTCCGTAGTGCTGGAAGGAACTGTCCGTGCCCGCCACGAACATGTTCTGCAAACAACACATGATGAAACAAGTTCACTACCTAAGTTTAGGACTGAACTCAGCAATAGATTTAAGATAATTTTTCCAAGAGAGAGATCGTACTTGAAGCAATGCTTTGATTTCGGTATCTGTGAGATTCGTCCTTCCTCGTCAGCAGTATCCTGCAAAGAGATCAAAGTACTCAACAAGTCATTGCGCTTATTCCCACTATTGCCCATCCTGGCCTTGTGCTCCTCCACGATGGCCGTCAAGAAGGCGTCGACGCGCCGGTGCAGCGTCTTCATCTTGGCCGCGACCCCTTGGAGGTCGAGCCACTCGAGGGCCGGCACGAAGTCGCTGATGTTGAACACGCCGCCCAGCACCAGCATCTCAACCACATCGACTTGAACTCGTCCGCCTTCGGGTCCCCCCCACCCTTGCTGTCCCCAAAACACCCTCTTCCCCAGCATGGCCCGCCCCAGCGAATTCCCCGTGCACACATTGAGCAGTCGGGCTAGGTTCGCCGGAGCTGAGCCCACGCGTGCCAGCGCACGTGCACGTATCCCTACCTCTTCCTTTTTCATTGAAATACATAATTATATAAACAGTCTTTCCTTCATTGGAATGTAATATACAGAGACGGACTAGATCTCACTAAACGGCTCACCTCGCGAACATGTCTATAATCTTCAAGAGCCTTGCTGGAGAAGAGGTGAACGGAGCTTGTCTTCTCATCATCCGCCACCTCGGGCCGTAAGGCGCGGACACAATGTCCTGGGAGTTGTAACCGAGGTACTTCCGCGCTGAGTGGGGCGGCCGGCTCAAGAAGTTGGCATCGTGGGCCCTCAAGAACTGGGCAGCCACAGAGCCCGATGCGGCCACCACCACGTCAACAAGCCCGAGCCACAAGTACAGGAGCGGCCCGTAGGCCTGGGCGAGGGCCGCCATGGAGTGGTGGGGCATGGGGCTGAGATGGGGCAGATTCCCGACAAGGGGCCATGCCTTGGGCCAGGCGGAGCACACGGGCAGGCCGGGTGAGGCGGCCGAGGAGGGAGCGGAGCAAGATGGCTATGGCTATTGTGGCTAGAATGAAAGTGAGAGGCGTCATGGTGTGTAATTGCTTGATTAGTGTTCGTATTGAAGATGGGTGTTAAAAAGGATTGGAGGTTTATGATGGGTGGGATAGGTAGAAGAGAAGCGAGGAGGTATTAGGTAAGATGGCACGCGCTTTGAATAATTGGTTGAATTTGGGGTCATTATTGTTTTCGTGGTATTATATATTCAAACCAATGTCTTGACGAATTGAAAAATTCACCCTTGTCATTTGCCAAGAAAATAAATGTTGGGGATAATAGCCCAAATGATCGTGAAAATTTGGCTCAACATGTAATATGATCTCCAAACTTTTAATTTAATTGTTCAATGCGATCCCTAAACTTTAACCTAATATTCGATAAATTTTCAAACTTTTGAAACATGTTCAATGTGATTCATAAATTTTTGGTACATGTTCAATATAGTTCTTAAACTATATGAAAATATTCAATGTACTCCTTTCATTAAATTAAAATGACAAATCGAACATTTTCAACACTCCTCGGTCTCTTCCCTTCGCAGACGACTGCTTCAGTAAATTACTCATGCTGAATTGGTAACGTGAAATGTGAAGGAGTGAGCCTTCCAAGGAGAAAAGGCCCGGAGGAATTGCGTTGACCAAAGAGAGACAGCTCTCCATGCTTCATAGGATTTGTCCTAACAAGTCCGCAAAAGATTAAGAAAGGAGTTTGACAGAATCGATGTGAGTACCAATCTTTCTCTGCCCATAATAAGAGCATTTCCGGTCTGCGGAGATCTTCGTTCAATCAATGACTCGGATGTTTCCTAACGAGACGATCTCGTGAGATCTTTCAAAATATCAATTTCGTGCAGTGCGACGCATGCACGCTTTTCCCAGTCTCGAAATGAATTTAGGTATATGTATGTATGTATGTATGTATGTATCGTCGCAGAGACGCACACACGGATATTGACTTTGACTAGATAGCAATCTACGCATTGTGCCGGATAGCCACAAGAATTAGACGATTGCGATAAACTCCAAGGCATTGCATTATATATGAAGATTTGTCGATCGAGATTGGATGCTTTAGATGTACTTACTGAACATAATTGTGAAACAAAGTCGGTGTAGATTTTTAAAGGCATTTGGTAGTTGTAGGGAGGGACTTATGTCACCACAAATAGAGACAGTTCTAAGAAATCCAAAAATTTAAAATTGGCTTATATTCACATCAATAGAAACCCATTGTATTATCCATTCAAATTCGATTTGTGGATTTGACAAAATATTGCACAGATGATTGATCAAGGAATAAATTGCATCATATGGATGGCAACATTTGGGACAATTTTATTGCGATAGAGAGAGAGAGGGGGGGGGATGCAACTCTTAATTAGGGGTGATCTGTTCTCAATCTGAATTTTCAGTTTTAGAACTGGGGATCGAACCAGTGGCCCATGGAATAGACCGAATCATTCGATTTTCGAGCGGTCAAGTGAAATCGATAAATAGTATTGCCACTACATACCCTGCAATTGGAAGCTCTGTATCGGTGGGCGTCTCGACGTGACGTTCTCACACGGCTTCACGCCAATCAAGGGGCACGGACTTAGAACATAACACTGCGCTACTGCAGACCCCAACGAATTCACAAAGCCAAGTTCTTTCTTCCTTCCTTCCTCTCAGTCTACTTCCTTCAGATTTGGTCTTCTCCTTTCTCCGCCAATTTAAAGGAATGTAGGAAAACAAAGGGCGGGGTCCACTCATTCCTTTACGGCGGGGCGAACGAGCCACAAAGAAGAGAGCCCTTTTGGCTTCTTCTGCCGAAAGAAGAACGGCGAGGAGAGAGAAGGTGGCCGTGCCTCTCCGAGAAAGCCGCAGATAACGATAGCGGCGTCTTTGAAGTTCCCGAGGTTCAGACGACGATAGAGACTGACACGAGTAGTAGATGCTAAAAGGTAATTTTAGAGTAGTAGATGTAGTTTTATATTTAAAAAAGAAAGGAAAAATGTTCGATTCAGTTGGGCGATCCATCGAAATAAAAATGTCCCGACCATTGGTTCCATTTTAGGAACTGAAAATTGGATCGGAGCTCCCCAAAATTGAACCAAATCGACCGATTCAGTTTTGTCGAATGATTTTCGATCCGATTAATCCATTATGCTTAGCTCTACTCTCAATCAATCAAAGTGAAAGAGAGAGGAGTTGAAACAATTATTGAGAAAAGAAAAAATGAATTTTTATTTTTTTTATGGTTATAAATAGTTCCCTTTTTTTTTTATGGGGGGTGTAAGAAAGGTAAGAAGAATCGACAAAAGGGCCCCCGAAAAGGGGAGGGAGGATGAGGACTAGCTCAAAGGTCTCTGTGATTATTAAATTAAAGGCAATTAATTTTTATTTAATTAGGATAAATAGAGGGTTGGTGCTAACTTTTATTATGAATGTTGTCACTGTGGAATGGTAGTTGGTGTCGCCTCATGATTGGATTTCTTTCTTCACTTTCTTGTCGAGGTGGGATTTTTTCTTTCTTTCTTCCGCCCGATCAATGTTAATCAAATGATTGAATTTGCATAAATATAAAATATTTATGACTCAATTAGCAAAAAAAAGGTTAAAATTAAATTGACATAATTAAAATATGTGTTAGTACTTTTGGTAAATTTCTCTGCAAAACAAATCCGTGAGACTTTGGCAAATCCCCGGCATGGGCTCACACACCGATTTACTGCTTGAGAGAGGAGCCTCCTCTAGGTCTCCATTCGCTTTTGCAAGTTAATATAATGAAAATGTGTTCCATCTATGATCTCCCATTTATTTTTTCAGATGTATTAAAAATAAAGCATTTGAAAGTCTGCAAATGATATAACTCATCATGTGAGACAAAAGTAAGAGGCAGAGGATTTACCTAATCGATATTTTTAGAAATATTTTTAAATTATTCATCTTCAAAAAAGAAATGGGACTTATAGTTAGATAAATGTTGATTGAGAGAGGATATCTATCGAGGGATTTTATGAAATATCGCCTGAGCAAATTCGATAAGCCATAGCGCCACGCAACATAAAGGAGTGGTTCCAGTTTCTAAACTTGGGCTGTTAGCCCAACAACCGGCCCATCTCTGCCTTCTGTTCTCTGGGCCAGAAGAAAGTAGAATGTAGACATCTTGCCTTGGATCTGACTTGCTTCTCGTACGCTTTGATGCCAAAAAATTTCAATCGCTCATTAAGTGCCATGACTTTTAAAAATTAAGTCCAAGTGTCAAATCTTGATGATATGTCGAATTTTGGGAGTGCACACTTTTTTTTGAAAATATTCACTTCGATGTAAAGTTTTCAATCGATCACTTGTACCATACTTTAAAAGACATTCACCCTAAGCCTCCGTTCGTTTCTTGTAAAATAAATACCAAAAAAATATTTTCCTAATTTTGGGGCATTCGGCTCCCAAAAAATAGACGAGTTAGAAAAACAATTTCTGTCAATGTGAAATACACTTTCAAAGTGGGAAAGTGATTTCCTCTTTTCAAAAGAGAAAATCATTTCCATGGAGATGTTAGATATATTAATTTAGGATCACAATCTTCTTTGATTGATTCCAATTAGTTGTGATTGATTTTGTCATATTAGTTACTTTAGATAGCACTCTAGGTTCAGCCTATACAAAGGCTCTTGTATCATTTGTTTTGATATGGAAAAGATACAGAAAATACTTTTTGCTCCATTTGTACATGGTATCAGAGCTAATGTTGTCTGAGGAAGCGTGTACGTTCACAGTAGCTACTTCTTATCCGTCAATGGTGAATCCAACAACAACCGTTGATTCGCGACGACCACCTCCCAGATCGCTGCTCTCAGACAAGTAAATTGTGATCCTAAATTAATATATCTAACAGAGACCAATCTCCTCTCCTCTTCTCTTTTCTCTATGTACACACTTCAATTTTTTAAATATTTTTTAAGATAATTTTTATACTATAGTTTATATTTTTATTTCTTGTTTCTTCTTTCTTTTCCACTAGTTATCGGCCTTGACGAGCCAACAACCAGGCCACAAAGCAGCTCTCGAGCCTCAAGCTCACCTGGGGTCGTCATCGGCCAGTCGGGTGAAGGAAAGGAGGAAAAACAAAAGGAAAGAAAAGAAATAACATGTTTTTCACCATTCGATTGAAATAAAAATAAAACTTATTAAAAGGAGTACATTGAGGAAAATCAATTCAATTTTTCATATCAAACGGCGAAAAATTTTCCAATTCATTTTCAGGTTTCAGCCGAACAGTGGAAGATATTATTATTTTCCTGAAAATAACTTCTTGAAAACATTTTTCGGGAACATCACATTTTCGCGAAACGAATAGAGCTTAAGTGTCATAAATCTTAACGACATCAAGTTTTTGGGCACTCAGGCAACGATTGAAAAGTTATGACACTAAGTGAGGGTTGCGCAAAAATTATGCATTAGTCCTTCTCCCCCAAATAAATAATTTCGCGAGCGTCAAGCAGGTTTTTCCTCTTTTTTTTTTTCTTTTCTTTTCGTAGGAGAGTATCAAGCAAGTGCCTCGGTGCTTAAGAGTGTCAAACAAATGAGCAAATAAAAGAACAAAGAGATTTTTGAGTGTCAAGCAAAGGGCCATGCGACAATGCTGTTCTCTGGACTAAGCCTTTGGATATTCCATTGAGCACTGGACATGCTCTAATGACATAGAATGATTGAATGCTTGGCCGTTTTCTGGTCCAAGTTGAGAGGAACCTTTCATTGTTGACATGCCGACACTCAGAAGAACCATTCAGATGATGCACAGTCTGGTCCACTTCCAAATACCACTTTGGTCAATATATACCGATGCTACTACTCTCGCACTCGCCCACCCAACGCACGCGAGGCAGTCATTCGTCGGCGGTACCGGAAAGCATGGAAAGGCGGCAGCCGCACGTCCTGGCGTACCCTTCCCAGCACAAGGCCACGTAGGGCCTCTCATGAGGCTGTCGCGGCATGTCCGCTCGTCGTGGGATCAGGGTGACGTTCGTGAACACGGAGTCCGTTCATACTCGAATGGCTCGAAGCATCGGGGGACTGTGATCGTCCATGGGGTGGGATTGAGATGGCGACCATTCCGGACGGGATGGAAGAGATTAAGGACACGAGGGACATAGAGAAAGTTGCTGAGATGGGGTGAAGGTCCATGTCCCTTCGTTTCGAGGAGCTGTTGAGGAAGAGAATTCTCTCGGGACGAAAAGGTCACCTGTGTCCTTGGCCGACGCGACTTTGGATGGGCTTTGAGGTTGTGAGAAAATGGGGATCAAGAGGGCCATGTTTTTGGCCTACGGTTTTACCTGGGGTTGGTCTTATCGATCTCTGTCCCACGTCTCGTTGAGGCCGGCGTGATCGCGACCGCGGTATGTATCTTAGACTTGTTTTAGCTTCGATAATGAGTCTCTTTGAGCATGTGATTTTTCGGTGTCGTGCTTTCACCACACCTGTTCCAAGTATATGTAGGCACACATTAGAACAGTAAAAACGAAACCGACCATAGAAAAGGCAAACTATCACAACCTGTCACGGAGGCAAAGTTGAGAGCAAATTTCAAAGGAAGAACAAAGTGAAAAGAAATCCTCCGCCAAATTTTCCTGTAGGATCTGCTTATGGGGACACGGCGATCCAGTTCTCGCCGGACCTTCCCGCCGTCAAAACCGTGGATTTCCTATGGCGCTGTCCAGGTGCGCAAAGAAGGCAGGAGATCATATTCAGACATGCTATGAGCGTGAACAAGACTGTCCAAATCTCGAACTGGCTCCTATGCAATCATTCTACGAGCTTGATCACGCCGCCTGTGGATTTGATCCCCGACTACTACCTGTTGGCCCATTACTTCTACAGATAGCCTCAAAACTTTTGGGTAGAGGACCCACTTGCCCTGAACTGGCTCGACCTGCAACCTCGCAAGTCAGTGACTTACGTAGCCTTTGGAAGTCTGGCGGCTTTTCAGCCAAAACCATTCGAAGAACTAGCCCTGGGAATTGAGGCTCTCAGGCATCCATTCTTGTGGTGGTGAGGTCAGGCTTCACTAACGTGGACGAGATCAAATACCCAGATGGGTTTCCTGGAGAGGGTATCGGATAGAGGAAAAAATTGTTTTCCTGGTTACCGCAAGAAAAGGTCCTCGCTCATCCTCGGTTGCTTGCTTCGTGACGCACTGCGGTTGGAACCGACCATGGAGGGCATAAGCAACGGCATGCCCTTCCTTTGGCTGGCCCTGCTTCGCAGATCAGTTCTATAAACAGGACTTACATATGCTATTACGTTGAAGGTGGGATTAGACTTGAGGCAGAGGAGGCAGAGATCATTTCCAGGCACAAAATCAAGCACAACTAGAACAGCTACTCTCTTGACGTGCAGATAAAAGAAAATGCAGAGTGGCTCAAAAAGGGATGTCCAAAAGAAGTGTGTCTGAAGGGGGATCGTCCTCTACAAACCATCCAGCATTTTGTCGAACAGCTGAAATGTTGTTCAGAGCTGTCTAACACTGTGACTAAACAGTGATAGTGTGAAGTGATCAATTTCATGGGATTTGTAATAAACAATGAGCCTCACACCAGTAGTTCTCATGATGGTAAATGACAGATATTATTGAGAAATGAAGGTATCGACCTGCATTTTCTGAACCAATATGGTCCTAAGAGTGAGGGAAAATTAGTCTTGTTCGGACTGCTAAGCCGCAACCTAGCAGACCAGTAGCAGATTTATTCAGTGTAAATTGCAGAAAGGAAGAGGTAAACCACCGTTAGATAGGCTACATCGTCTGCCAAGATGTTCTGAGCAGTCGATACATCGATTTACACTCAAAGAACAAACCAAACAATGCTATGGCTGAATCAAATTCCGAGCTACCCCCAACCCCCATCTCAAATTCAAATTAGGAGTCACAGCCCAGAATCAAAAAAATAAGAATTTGAACATTAAATACTTGTATCCATAGAACATTTGGCGAACTCTTTTGAGACAGTCTATGTCTAACAAGATGAAGGGAAGAAGCATAGTAGGGTAGGTGGTCTAGTGCTGAATCATTGTGGACTACTGCCTCCTTTAGTATATCCATAAGAGGCGGTTTTTTTGCCCTGTTACCAAGAAATTTTCCCGAAATTTTCCTTTTTCCTTGAGCCATCTGTTAAGGGGCAACTTGCAAGATAATACTTTCAATTCCACAGCATATTGAAAAGCCTCTCTCGTCTCAAGTGGCTAATATAGACGCTGGCAGTGTCTTGCAAACAGTCACTTGAGTAAAAAGAAAGCGGCTACTTCAAATCCTTATTGAAGTTATTTCTTTTGTCTTTTTCGGATGCTCTATGACATAGTATTGCATGAATTGCTTCATCCGTCGGGAAACTATCAGTGTAACATTCTAAGTGACTCTGCTGCATTCTTCTGCTCGGCAGTTCAGATGCTTCAAGAGACAACATGCTCTATTTTTAGCCATGGTACTTTAAGTCCGCAATGATAAACAAAGGCTGCAAGAAAGATAAAAAAAAAAAATAAGCAGCAGGAGATTAATATTTCAGATACCGGGATGACAAAGCAGAGAGAGAGAGAGAGAGAGAGAGAGAGGGTGAAATTTACTGTGTCCAAGCTAACTGGTTTTGCATCTCTATAAGTATCTCAACCACGGTTCCACTTTGATCAGCCTGACATAAAAAGGAGCTATGTTGGTGCTGAAGAATTTAGGCAGCATGGGACATACGATCTCTATTTATTATTTAAGGTGATAAATAATGTTCATAACTTTGCCTCAACTGTTCTAATAATATATGCAGGACAGGCAAGACTTTTTCACTTTTCAAAAGAAGCATTTGCCCTTTTCCATTCAGGAATGCTAAAACTGAACAATAACATTTCAATAGATTTAGCCATAGGAACAACTGAAATAATTTAAAGCACTCAAAACATCTTAAAAGAAAACCCATCAACATTCGGGCTCATTGTTTTTCCACATCTTAATCCATTCTGAGATTCACACTTGGCTTTCTCTGGTAAAAAAAAAAAAGGTTGACCTGACTGATCTACTAACTTCTAACCAATAATTCCTGTAGGTGCTCGGTACTCTCCTGTTCACGAACAGCATCACTGACCTGAGATTTCAGAAGAAAGGTACAATGCAACTAAAAAGTTAAACCAACTCTACATAGAGACACTTACTTCAATCTCATTCATTCATCACCTTATGGCTCTCAATGATTGCATACAACCTGACACCTTTTGAACCTTGTCTCCAACCGAGGAGCAAGAAGAAAAACATGATATTGGAAAGCCAGTTAAGAGAAAATCCACTTGGGGAATGATATAGTCAGACCTCCTTGGGGTACACCCAGAGGTGTCCTAAAAGGTTGATTCTAATCTATTGTCTTAGAGCGTTGATTCCCATCCCAATACTATGTTGGAGTTCGTGAATATTTCGGGGTACCCCTTATTTTTCACGTCGGGTATTATTGGCCCCGTGAGCTTTAGAAAAAATCGAAATATGAACGCGTGCATGGGTCCCTTACACACGGAATGTAGAGGTCAGGGTAGCGCCCACACCGGGGATCCCGCTGCCGCAATCGCAGGCGGATTTCGGATGGAAGTCAATTTCGGCATTGGAGAGACGCACACCCAACCATGAGATATCAAACCGCAAACAGATGCCCAGGCACTGCACACCACCTCTGCTCTTCTTTTCCTACTTTCACCGACTCCTACTCCTCCGGCCGAAAAATGGCCTCATATGATTGGCAATTAGAATCGAACAGGTATCAAAAGTTCATAAGATCCATATAGAAACATGTTAAAAGTTAAGGGACCAAATCGCACATCAATTTGAAAATTTAGGGTTCATATGAAACAAATCAAAAGTTCAAGGGACTTGCAATGCATATTTAGGATAAATTTGGCCACCATTTTGCCATTAAACACACAACCCACCTCCTCCCCCACTCCCCCCCCCCCCCCCCCGCCCCCCGCCCCACCCCCAATCTTTCTTTAAGTGGTTAAATTTTATCCTGTCCCATCAAACTATACCTAAAATGACGGTTGAATTTTTTTACCAGCATTGTCCCTGAGCGGAAACTTATGACGGAGGCGAAATTTGGATCAGACCGAGAGTTCTGGGCCTATTTGGTTTCAAAGCATTTGGCCAAGGGCTTCTGGAAAAATGCAAAATCTTTGAGCTAAAGGGGTTTATAAAATGTCAACTTTGTTTTGTAAATTGTAATTACCAAGTGCATTTGAATGCAACTTTGCTTAAATGATGTTTGGTAACAAAAAAAACCCTTTGTAATGATTTGATTTTTTACTTATATTTTATTATTTTCGAATACGTTTTTTTTCAAAAAATATTTTATTTTTTAATTAATTTTATTATAATTATATTTTTTAATCTTTTATTCTATTTTAAATTTATTTTATTTTTATTTTTTTCAATTTTTTTATTTTTAATTATTATTTCAAATAATTTTTTTCAAAAAAATATTTTTTTTTTTTAAGTAATTATATTATATTATATTTTTTAATCTTTATTATTTCTATTTTTTAATTGTTTTTTATTTTTTCAATTTGTTTTATTTTTATTGAATTTCTTTAATTATTTTTTTTCTAATTATTTTTATTTTTTAATTTTATTTTTAAAATTTTTTTTTATTTTTCATTTATTTTTATTTTTAAATTACTTCTTTAAATTACTTTCTTATTTTTTAAATTACTTTTCTTAATTATTTCTTATTTTTTAAATTACTTTTCTTTAATTATTTTTTTATTTTTTTAAATTAATTTCTTTAATTATTTTATACTTTTAAATTAATTTTATTTAATTAATTTTTTTTTAAAATTCTTTCTTTCATTTATTTTTTTTATTTTAATTAATTGTTATTAATTATTTTTCATTGTTTCGTTTTTTCAATTTTTTATTTAACTTATATTTTCAAAAAATTATTTTTATATTGTAATATATTATTTTAATTACTTTCTTAATTTTTTTTATTTTTAATTAATTTTATTTAATTTTTTTTAATTTTTCATTGTTTTCGATTTTTTTAAATTTTTTTATATTTTCGAAAAAATTTTTTTATTTTTAATTACTTTATTTTTTTAATTACTTTCTTAAAAGAAAACAGAAAATAAAAAATAAAAAATTGTAGTTTCATTTGAAAATGCAATTCCCAAAAGTACCTCTTGAGGTACTTTGGCCTAAAGGCCCTTGAGGAGCTTTGTGGATGCCAATTTGGCATTTTGCCCAATATTCTTCTAAAAATGAACCAAACGCTATTTGCACTTGGCTAACCCCTTTAGGGGGTCCAAAGCTCCTTGCAAATGCTGAACCAAACAGGGCAGAGTTTTGTGCTTTTATCTAGACGGGGAGGGGGGGGAAAGGGGGG
>JAGVVM010008691.1:0-17322 GCA_019149425.1 Psidium friedrichsthalianum
ACCATGAAATAAATTTTTGTGTTTTTCCTTGGAATATGTCTTCACGAGGGATCTTGCTGTGTTCTATAGTGTTCGATAATTGATGTATAGATCTGGAGAGGGAGGCGCACTAGTTCGAAGTTTCCATTGGCTAACTAGAGTTCTCATTAAGATTTGACTTTATTAATGTTTTATAGTCTTTTTGTATGTAAATATGCATTTGTTGGGTCACTCTGAGTTTTAGCATCAATTAGTAGTCTTCAATGTGAGATTCGCTTACAATTGTTTAATAAAAATATAGGTGAACCTAGGGTTAAACCTTGGAACAGACTCTTGAACCTGTGACGGGATATATTTCCAAAGTATACATGGTATGGGGTCTTTAGGTTCCAGAAAAATGAGGAATCTATTCTAATGTGTAGGTTTCTATATTCTATAATTTTGATGAGGATGTACGATAATCCTAATGAGATACCATTCACAGTGTAGATCCTACAGGTAATTGGTAGGTGTTCGCCAGGAGAAGGTCTCATTTTGTTTAACTAAATTGGAAAAAGAAAAGAAAAGAAAAGAAATCGATAGTTTCTCGGGTACCTTGGAACCGACCCTAGAACCTGTGACAGGGTAAGTTATAGGCTCCAAGATACACGGGTAGCTTCTAAGTTCTAAAAATAAAGAACTTGTTTTGATGGATAGGTTTTAGGTTCTAGTGGAATCTGAAATCGCTCATCCCTAAGATTGTGTGGTAGGCTGTTGATCTTTGGCTATAAGCCAGAAATTGCATGCAACCATGGTCCGAACTTCCACATGAATACATTGCTGATAGATCAAAAGCTAATTTTTTTCACGAGACGACGGGTGTTTCAGCTTTCTCGCGATTGCATTTTCACTCTGCTTCCAGGAGCAACCGCAAAGGAGTATGTACATATCCTCAAGTGTGCTTTGCAAATGCATTACCCCATTGTAGATGAAATCAGGTTGTTAATTTCAGACGACTTCTTGAGAAAATCTCATTGATAATCTTTGATGGCCTTGGCCATGCATCATGAATCCTGCACCAGTACATTGTGAAGGACAGGTTCGCAAAAGATGTCATTGTTGAAACTGGATATAAAATGGACAGGCCCCTCTTAGGTTCAAGACGAAAAGGAAGACAAGAAACTCTCAGTACTACAAGTTAGAGAACCATTTGTCCAGGAGCTCAGCTTAAATTTAATCTTATGATGCAGAGAAAATTGATCTTTTTTAGGGAATCGTCTACATAATATACTAGAAAGTTAGATTTTACGTGCATAATCAAGAGATAATTTCTGTTTAATTGGATACTGCATGAAATTTTTGTTTCAAGTTATATAACAGAAATTCATAACAGACAAGTGAATACAGTACAGAAGCTGGTGCTACATGTTCAAGTAAAAATCACACCACTGATAGATACATACATTCATACATTAGGAGACACGATACAGTAACCAAACCAAACTAAACTGTCAAATGATTATTAGCATTTAGCAGTCCCCTTGCTAATAGCCAGTCACAACGCATACAACCATACAACATGTTTTACTCTTCCAGCGAAGGCCAAAGGAAAGCCCCCATGGCAAACTTCCTCTTATGGTTGACATCAACGGACATAAGCAAACCAACTCATTCAGGAGGCAATCCAACTTATTTTCTCATAGTCTTTCTTCTTGTTCCTCGGGTAATGCAGCGGCATTTGAATGAGGACTGGTTAGTGCCCTTGTCCATATGTTGCCCATAAGGGCCACCCCCTGAGCACAGATAAAGCGGTGCTTGCTAGACTAGTCCCTGCCATTGATATCTTCTTGGTTCGCACTATTTCTTGTCGCATACGGGAACTCCGATTCACCCTTTTGTAGGCATCCACAAGGAAGGCGGTTAGAGAGAGAAAGAGGGAGAACATTGGAGCAGGTACTGGATAAGATAACATTGATGTCATGAAAGCGAACATTTAGAGAATGGTGGTGGGTTTCGTTAGAATTGAGGTGCGCGACTTTGCAATCATCCAGTGCGCTGTACTTGTAGGGAAAGGTACCTTTCGGAGTATGCAAGTAAATGCATATGTGGATTGAATGGTCAGGAAACTAGGATGATCTTGAGATACATGTAGTCACAACTGTTCGCCGATTATCTTGATCTTTCTGTGACAGGATGTGGTGTTCCCAATTAGATCCAGATTTACAAACTAGAGTGGCATAAACTTTTGAACTCAAGAGTAGAAGCTATACAGGAACAGGTGAAAACAAGACTCTGCTACCTAAAGCAATGCATATCAAATGTAATGTTCTAGACCTAGTAGTGAATGACATGAATCGGATACATATTTGCATTAAGTTGCTTCCTCTGATTGAATGATCTGAATTCTTCTGAAGTCAAATACCTCAGCTAACAGGATGACGATGATTCCGGTACTGTCCACATCGAGTGATTGGATTTATGTATGCTGACTGTCTTTTCTGAAAGTCATATCGGGCTTCCATGGACACGAATCACCCCAAGAAACTCACACATCACTGTCTATTAATTGCAATATCAAGTCCATTTGCCTTACCTATGCATGAGTGGATAACTATATCATCAATCTGAGTCCAGTCGGTTTATTTTCCAATTTCACTTCCCTTCCAAATCCTCTGGCACCAGCTGAACCTACTCCAGGTGGAAAGAAGTAGAGTTACATCTGTGAGATTTTATGTTTCTTATTACATAACCAAGGGATCTCTACTTCTAAACATGGGTCTAGTCACTACCACTTATGTCCACTTGATTGTCCTGTCAAAAACATCAATAATAGTTAACTCTCGAACGCTTCATTTCTGGATAAACCCATGAATTGACATCTTATTGAAGGACATTTCTCCACTTGTTCAATAATTTCTGTGTCAAGATTCAATTAGATTCGGACACAAGTGAATGTCACCATTGCGTTCAGACAATGTCCTCCCTCTAGGGCAGCTAGAGATTCACCACTTAGTCCTCTAATGGACTGCCATTTTTATCCAGAGAAAACAAGAGATACATTTTCTTTCAAAGAAAGAGCATAGACTTTCATACCACTAACTGAGCAAGCACGCTCAAATCTCAGTATTCCCTGCTTTACTGAGATAAGCAAACGTGCTCCAAGGAAATAAAGCATCCGGAAGAAACTGGTGTCACTCTGCTTGCGTTACTGCGAGCAAATTGTTGAATTAGCATTCCATGCACACCATTGCTTTAAAAGCTTCTAACAACAGAAAACGTCACATTAAAATCATCCAGAGGACTCGAAAATGTGCTTTGTAATGGCTCATAATTACTACATGCAGTGGTAATTGACTAAGACGTTTTTTCAGTCACATAACATATGAACAAATCGCAAATGATGTCTCCTTTTCTTCAGTCACTTAACAAACATGTAGCTGTCATGCCTGCAATATATAGAACAGATGCTGATCAAAGTCGATTATGGACTAGCATTATCTCTAAAAGGACTTACATCGAGTGGTGGATGAATAAGGAGATCCTTTTGCCCCCTCGCTTGATCAACTAACCAAGGCACTGATTAGATGATTATGAACATTTTGTCTGGCCGGCTTGAAACTGTGGAGCTTAGTGTCGTGGTGGCTCAGAGTCTGATATTTCCTTTAGCAAGTGGATTGTGCCCATGATGAGGGAAAGAAGTCTTAAAGGTCCTCAACCCAAATCCCATTGTAGATGTACAATGTAAAGAACTAAGGAGCTCCTTATTAGCAGTCTGTTATTAGAAGAGGGAAGGTCGATGCCTGAGTTTGGAGTATCATCTGTCCATCATGTCTATGCAAGCTCTGCAAGGAAAACTAGGATTAAAGTGGGGTAAAATAATCCTGTTTGATTTCTAGTATGTCATTTTTTTTTTCCGGGGTTCAATTTACGTATCTAAATTGGGGGTGGAAAAGCTAATAACCATACAATCTGGGTGTCTCCTGGCCACTTGACTGGTTCTGCGGTGGCTTTAATAATTTGTGCAACATGGCATCGACTACATGTTGACTCAGGCAAGTTATCACGTTCCCCGGTTTATGTGTTGGTCCATAGAGTATGAACACGTTCATGGATCAATACACAAGCATCTAGTCAATTGACTTATGGCTGATGGATGCAACTATTTCCTATAATGGTCCAGAGCACATCAATGAGCTGGTTGCATAAGAGATGTATCCTGGTCCATACAGAAATTTTTTGTATGCTCTACATGTTGCTGACTCACTATAAACAAATCCATCCAATTGTGACAGACCAATACACAGATTTCCGCCATAAGATCTACGCGCCTTTTGAATGCCTCACAAGATATACTTGCACCATGACATACTTGACATCAGTTAATCAGTTGCCGTCACTGAAGATATCCACTCTTCACCAGAATAAAAGAGAAGAATAAAATAATATTCATTCAAATGAGCAAATTGGAAATGATGGTACTGTAACATCCGTATATTACAAAATCAATGTATAAGAAGAACAAGAATCTTAGCCTTGAGCGTCTGCTAAAAAAGAATTGGCACAGATTGTGTACAAGGCTATTGGTTTTGGCCATAAGCCAGGAACTGCATGCAACTGTGGTCCGAAACTTCCACATGACTACCGCATTCAAGCTTTCTCGTGAGTGCATTTCACTCTACTTCCAGCGGCAACCGCAGGAGTGGGTACATGTCCTCAAGGGTGCTTTGCAAAAGCATTATGGTTTAAAATGCCAGATAGAAGGTTGCAAGGTAGGACAGAAATCAGTCAGATGACTGCTTGAAGAAATGTCATTGATCATCTGTGATGGCCTTGGCATTGCATCATGAACCACTCTTTCGCTCAGTGGTAATCTCTTTCAGATTTTTCAGGAGCTGCTTTTGCATTTGAAGGATAATCAACAAGCATCCTTGGAGGAGCAAAATACATGTGTAGCGACATCATACAGATAATGATTCCCAAGAAAAGCTGCAGCAGTCACATAAGTGAAACGGTCATTTGTAGTCGGATGAAACAAGTATATGAAAAAAAAAAATACTGAGAATTAAGAAAACCAACGATTCCTAGTAGTTTGAGACTTACTTGCATCGTAGGCTTAAAGTTGAAAAGATATATGGAAAGAACCATTGTCAGCAGCATTGCCATTGACGTAGAATAAACCTGGCAGAAATAATTATAAACAAAGATAACCATGATTAAAAAGACTTTAAGTTGCTAGGAAATGAACCAAAAAAGTATATCGAGCTAAGCACATATGCTTACATTCTCATGCCAATGCCCGACGCCGTAACTCAAATAGATTGCAGACAAAAACTCAGAAATGGTCCACCCGAAATAGATACATTCAGAAAAATAATAAGTAGTACAAGACTGGGGTACTGCATTTTAGGGGTCGGGAGGATCATAGCATATGCTGAAGAAAAATACCATAACAAGTAAAAACCATTTCATCCCAAAACCCAAAACTGAGATTAAGATATAAATCAGTGCCTTTGAAACAGAATAGCAAAGGTATCGATAACATGTATCTGCGATAAGGACTTTACCTTCACAATGTTGTCTGCATACTTCATCAACCATGAAACCAGCAAACCAGTCGATCCCAGGTTCAATACCACCATCCAAGTCGTGATGGTATATCCATCAAAAAGCCGTTGCCACCAAGGGCCCTTTTCAAAGCCCCCTTGAAAATCATCCAAGAGAAGTCGCACCATGTTGAAGATCACACCAAATCTGCAGAAGAAAAGAATACCAGAAGTTACAGCCATGGAATATAACTTTTAGCAAATGGGAACCCAACCATGTATTTATCACAAAATTGTAGCTTTTGAATAAATTTTCTTTTGTTTTTCAGAAAGCTAATCTTAAGCTTAATCTTTCCACTTCGGCATAGAGTGGAACTCATACATTCCTCACAGAACTGTCATATTTAATCAGCTCCCAGCTCTTCAACTTTGTTTTAAGCCCTTATATAAGGAAACAGGAAAATTGAGTTTTGACAAAATCATATAAGGAAAACAGTTCTCCACTAACATAGGAAACCAGTTCTCCCAGATTAAAATGTTCTACTCAAAATTATAACACTGTGTAGAAGAATTATTCAAGAATCAAGAGAGAACTCTCAAAAATAATATTTGGAGTGTATGCGACAAAGAAAAGCATCATTTGAAGACAGAAAAATCTAAATATAATTTAGTATATGTAAGGCATGTAGCAGTGGTCTTTCTACATGCTAACTGGAGGAATGATCAAACTGGGAGATACAGACCAGAAAAGAGATACCTACGTATATAACTGTACATTCTGCCAATACAAACTATCATTGTTTCTTCTTCATCAGAAACTCCGTGTAGACGCCAGCTAATGCTGACATACATGCAGATAAATTCCAAGCATGTACCCTTGGATGGGTGCTGAGAACAAGGATTCGCATGAGGCTTCTCCACAACCTTTAACCTACAACGCTAGCAAAAATATATTATCACCGACTCTACTTCCACAGGGGATAAGCTCATGAGAAATGCTACATCATCTCTTTATTCTCTGATTCTACACACAAGGATTTTGGGTATCAAACTACTTCCAATTTGCTGAAAGCTACATGATCTTCTCACTAATATATCATGCTGAATGCCTCGGTGAATCTCAGACAAAATCCAAATGAATAAAGGAGCAAATTAGATGAAGGCTCGCAAGCAGGTAAGCGCCAAGAAGAATTGTTTCTTCTTACATTCACTTAGTATGCTTCACAAACAAATGCAAATTCTTAGTGGGACTTTTGTCCTTCATTCATATGATTGAATATCTCATGGACCTTTAGAACAAGATTATAACCTTTTTGCAGTATTGTCAACTTTGGCTTGTTTAGTTGCATCATGAGTACTTGTTTCTTTCTTAATGATTGGCTCATGCAGAGATTCTGACTTGACTAGCCAGTACTGTGTTATTTCCTTCTTTTATCCATGACATGGGGCAGCAAAGGATGTTAACTATTACTGGGCATTCTTCATCTAGTTGTGTAATCAAATATCTTAAAATGATAACATAATGATAATTACACCCATGAGCTTTCTCCTTGGAAGGGTATTGTCTTCTTCAGGGGATACATAGTGCTTCATTCTCATTTAGGAGTGGAAAAAGAAGAAAAAATTATTGCACCCTATAGTTGTACTTAAGTGCCATAATTCCAGGATCTTGCTGGGAAGAACCATAACTTAACACTTCTGCCCAAGAGTAGTTATGGCACATTCCTCTTGTTCGCGACAGCAAATCAAAATTGCATTAAACAGACATGAAAGTTTTCAGCACTTCAAATATGGCTTGCTAAAGCCATTTGACATGTCATAAGAAAGATTACTCCATCTAAAGGAGTGTTCAAATAAACTCCCGATATGACCAATCCACGACTATGAAAAACTCACTGTAACCCATATGCCTGCACTGTTCTTGTCAGGTTTTCAAGTGCTAACTGATACACTTCTAAAGCTTCATAAACATATCATAGCACATTGATATGCAAGTTAACATGGGAAGAGGTATAGCAAACTTCCAATAATCACCTGGCTTGTGGTTGTCCCAACAGCTAATAGAACGATCGCCATCCATTGCAAATTGGAAAGCTTCCTCTTCAGGAACAACCTAAGCATGAAAAATTGAACCTATAAAAGGGACTTAAATGGTAAACTAGTTGTTTAACATGCTTGCGTTTTCATTAAACAAGGCAAAAGAAAAGGAAATAAAAAAAATCGAAAGGAAAGGAATGTCAAGACTGAATTAACAAAATAAGTGGGAACCTGAATAATATCCCCGTAGTAACAATCTTCAGGTTACCCATTATCTGATATGTGGACGTGTCCACATAAGTCAGCGTGGCAAACTGAACATTATTGTGGATCAGATAAATGATTGAAGGAATAGGATATAAGCGCACACTTCTCCAGTCTGTGGTCATCCTTGTAGAAGGAGTTGTCCTAATTTCTCGCCAGAGTAGCAAACTAGATACAAGTAGCTGTGATGTACGTGAACAATAAAAAAGTAGTAAGGTGCTTATTATGTCGAGAACTAAAAGAAAAAAAGAAGATAACTTATGTCTGAGGTCTTTTCAATGTAATATGGTGTTCTGCATGTTTCGATGACATATTGCATTAGTTGCGAGAGAATTACCTTGAAACCCTCAGCTAGAAATGGAACGGTTGCATAATCATACTTATAACCCCCATTACTTTGAGATAGCGTTGTCAAAATTCCCTATCAGAAGAAGTTTTAATTGAGAAAAGCACTAGTCAGGAGGGCAAACATATTGTTAATACCATTGAAATCTAGAAAGTGAACTAACAACTCAAATAGAGACATTTAAGCAATTCCTATACATTCAACTTGGCGGGATGTATCTCATAGCCTCTTAAAAAGCAACTCTAACTCAAAGACAATAATTTAACTGCTCCCAAAAGGAGAACATAATGCGTTACATTCCTCGTGATATTAAAGCCAATAAAAGTAGGGGCCAAAACAACACTGAGACCTCAAATTAAAACCAAAGCATGAACAACAAGACATAAACGCATGGAGAACCTTGAAACGTTCTACAAAGCAACTGAAGCCAGACGCTAAAAATACGGATTCACATGCTTTTCCACCAGGCGCGGCACCTTAGAAAGCACGATCAGTCAGTAGGTTTCTCTGAAACTCGTCACCTCTCTTACGATTCCGAATCAAATTGAAAGAAGTGACATGCGCCACAGGGTCATTGGCTATCTGTCCATCACCAGCTAGTTCGATACCATCACGAACGACTGGCTAAAATAAACCCCAAAACACTACTCCCAACTCGTCTTCACCCCCACACGACCAACACCGATACACCATTAGAGCTAGCAACACCCCCATTTTCGAGCATTTGGATTAAAATGGGGGGTCTCAGAGCGAACGGATCAATCCGCGGTGAGCGCAACCCGAGAGATTCTCCACGAAGCTCGGAAAGCAATCGTAGGTCACGTAAGAAAACAAGAACAGGAGCACAGGCTATGGGGATTTCGACAGTGTACAACCTGAGAACTGGTGAGGACGGTGAGGAGGGCGGCGACGAAGTACCACTGCATCGCGTCGCGTTCAACGCATGAATCGCTCTCGTATCACTTCGCTTCTCCTCCCTTCGAAGATCGGAGAGAGATCGTCAACTTCGATTCTGCGATTCCACCACGTTCTTGTGATGGGGGGCATCTGCGTCGCAGAGCTCGGAGTAGCTTGGGGAGTTCAGCCTTCCAGTAAAATGATCGATTTGTTACTTTTACCTGCTATTATCCTAATAAGCCTAATTCCGTTAAAAACTATATAAAAAAAAATTACCGACTCTAACTCGAATTTCAATCGTAACTTATTTTTTTTTGTGTCCCGTAAAATGCACCAATTTTGAATTTGGTACCCAAATCTGGCTCTTGAATCGTTGAATACACCTGACATAACGCTATTGAATCTATGAAGATATTATTGGGCGAAAACTTAATAAGTGCTAGTTTTGAGTACCAATTCAAATTTGATGTATTTTTATGAGACCAAAAAGATATTGAGGTTAACATTGGAATTCGAGCCAAAATCGATATTTTTTAGAAAATATAAGCCATCTTAATTGATGATACTAATCAATCACATTCCAGAAGTTACTAGCTAAAGAAAAACTACTATTGACTCAAATAATTTTTCCATTCAATGGTTCTAAATAAAAGATGATATAAAGTGATTCAGGAAATTAATTTACCAAGTTACCTGATTACCGTAGGCGAGTTTTTATTTATCTAACATATTTCAAATTGGTAAATTGGCTTTTTTTTAATTATCAATTACGACATAATCCTACGAAGAATTGACAGAGAAGAAGTTTAGCTAAAATCTATATATAGAAACAAAGAGGTTTTATTTTCAGGAAGGCACATCGAATATTTGGCTAATGCAAATTTACGGGGCTAGGTGTACAAAATTGTTGAGAAAATTGTCCAAAAAATCTTAAGTTTATTGTAATTTTTTCAATTCAGTCCTAAATATTTTAATTTTATTAATTGAACCTTACTGAATGATAATTGCTAACATGGATAATTTTTTGTAATATTCTAATAATTTTTTATTTTATTATTATTTTATTATTTTTTTCTTTCTCTATTTTCTTTTTACTGCAATAAATTTATAACTTTTTGGGCAATTTGTCCCTAAACAGTTACTTCACCACCAGCACCTAGTGACGATGGCGAGTCCCATTTCCACAGGATATAGCAGAGCCGAACCCATTTTACAACTCATGTTTAATGGGGCCCCATGTACATTTGGCAACTCGTTTCGCAACAAAATAGGGCAAAATGAGTTAACGAAAAAGCAAAGCCCGGTGTAATGGGTCATGATGGGATTTGCTTAAATGACCTTATATTTCAACTCATTTGGCATTTTTAAGGCTACAACGTAATTAGAGAATTAAGTCAAGCGAAACTCAGAAAACTAAACTTGAGATCGTGTTCTTCCCTATTCTCCTATTTTTTTCGCTGATCTCTCGTTCATAGGTACCTTGATTTCACGTTCGAAATTGCCAGAGTGATATTATGCTTTTGCAGCAAGTCGAAGCTCTTTGTGCCTCTCTTCAATCATCGTTGCTCTCGACGCTAGCATTCGCATCTAAGCTTTCATGCTCTTCTCTTTGGTCATCGCGCCCCCCCGCCCCCCCCCCGCCACAAAAAAAAAAAAAATCCATGCTAGTGAACCACTAGGTTATCAGTGACTTTCTTCGTTAACCAGTGACGCTAATGTTTCTGATAACTAGAAAAGAAAACGGAGAAAATGGAAAGATTTCTTCTCGTACACATGGTTAGCCATATCGTGATCTGTGGAGGTCGAAGAGACGCAATTCGAAGTTTAATTTGTGAGGGCCATGCATGCAGTTTTTAAGCCGATTGATGGCTTCGGAAACATTTGGGGCCTTTTGGTTTGTGAATTGGGGTTAAGAGGAAAAATTGCTAAGAGATAGAGATCGGGTTTCGGTTAGGTTCAATATGAGTTAGGTTTGAATCACGATGAGTATGAGTTACTAAATTTATATTGTCTAAAAGTGACCTATATGAACTATATGAATCAATTTAGGTTGGACTCATTTTCATCCATCCAAACCTAATCCGATTCACCCATTTGATAGGTCTACATATCGGAGTTCATGAATAGTTAAAGCATAACTTCTTTTGTGGATTAGCCAAGGCCTTTTAACATAACATAGAAATGTTTATCAATGTATGGAATCTCAGATAGGGATTCTGATTGTATGGACACAGATTTACTATATGCTCGAGAAAATATGCCCGTGTCATAGCATAATGAGCAAAAAAAGCAGCTAGGGCTCAAGTAAGACCTGCTAACAACGACCCCTAAAACTCCCGTCTTCATGCAAAAAGTTGGGCAGCTTCTTGCATCACGACCTTCAAATATTAAGTGATTGTTTCAGCATAAATTTAAGAAAACCAGCAATTGCAGCACAAATCAAGACCCATTTAACTTCCTTTTACAAGAAATAAGAGCACAAACAAAGAGCGACAAGCGACTGAACTCTGTGGGTTTGAGGAAGAAAGTCCATGCTCGGGGTAGGCCTCAAAATCTTATGGCTTTGCCGAGTACCATGGTCACAACAACTACTTGTATATGCATAATAGTGCCTTTATGTCACACTCGCATGATATTCCCAGATTACTAGTAATCTTCACTCTCAGAGCAGCATAAATTGCTAAGAGACACAACATGGATTGACACTAGTCTCCGCAATTGAGCTTGTGATGGAGCAGCTACTGAATACACAACCATCCTCACACAAGATGATCGCTTGATGTCTTGCTTGTTTAACAGAAGAACGAAAAATATAAACCACCACTTATCTGTCTCGATGGAACATAAAAATGGTTGATGAAGAGGGATAGATTACAACAAACAAGAGCACTGATGAAGAGGGATAGAATGCAAAAAGATCCAGCATGGTTGATTTTTGCACACCATGTTCAAAAAACTCACAAAAGAACGAGATGGAAAACTTGTATGCACCTAACCAGCAGAAACTGCAAACAGCAGGCAATGGCACAAGTAGGTCAAGGCCAAAGGCAACAAAAACACGAGACCTGCTGACCAATTAGCCCTCAACAACTGCAGCTCTTCCTCGCAGCATTATCACAAATAATCAAGGAGTTATATTCTCATACTATGAGGATGGAAAAAAGGGATCCTCTTTCTTCCGGTACATTATAAACAACTGCTTGCAGTGGTCAATAGCTATACTCCTGCAGGCATTCAGGGCTTTTGGGTAGTGATCACGCAAATCCTTTACAGATTTTTTCAGCCTACCCTCTGGATCTCCACCTGTCAGAAACTCGGCCAAAGAGTTTTCGCTGCGACAATGGTGAAATCAAGAGCGCAATTTTTAAACTACTGAACAATTAATAATCCACACACGAGAGAGACGCGAGAGATTAATTTTCTTACTATAGTGATTCCAGTAAACAAATGACAAGGTGCGAGTTCCCATGCCACCAAGAACCAGAAATGCACATCAACATATTTACACCCTCACAAAGGCCCAAGAGCAAATCCCTTTGCTACACATACACCCTTTTGACACTTTAACATAGCAGAACACTTCGATAGAAAGGGAAAAAGGCCCATTTTGACTCTTGGGACACGACCCCAAAAGCTATACCTCTAAATAGTAAAATTTTGTACTGTTATGACGAAACCCAACAAAAGAACAGCATATTTGAGGAACATTTCTATGGTCACTGGAAGTAAAAACCATCCATAGAGAGTTGTAATTGTGGCAGTGACCACTTCACAAAAAATATTCAAGAAGGTGCTCCTACCGAAAGAGATTCAAAGGATTGGATCCGAATTAGTTTAAGGTGCTTGTGCTCCTTTGCCTTTGATGGACTTGACTTTTTAACACTTTCACAAATGAGGTTTGTGGAGGAGGTGCTTTTTCTGCAGCTGCTTGACTATTAGCCTGACCGTAACAACCAAAAAGCATATACTAGATGGAGAAGCAATCTTATATCCACATTCAAACATAGGTCAAACTACCATACATCAGTTCCAGTTTAAAAGAAGCATCCATGTAACATGTGCATCCCTTTGTGCTTGCATGTTTTGACCCTTTCAATAAGTTTCTTAATCAAATTTTTATTCATCCAACGAGCGATGAACGGCTTCCAGATCTAAATAACTACATCAACAAAGTCTAGTTGCATGGGCAACATATTACATAATGACATTAGCATGTTATAAACAGCCACATGCATCTGCCAACTTCTGGTTGACATGGATGCACAGAAAATGTTTGAATGGTGTAACTAAAACTCTGCATGCTTAGATTAAATCAGAACTTCCCTTTGCACATCAATGAACAAACACATTACGCATGGATGAACAAACATGGAAAATAAAATGACGTGGCGTCTATGCTAATACCTTGGTGAAAGTAGGTCACCGAATCCCTGGCAGGCGCTCCTCTCCATTGACTTTGATTTTTGCCATCTATAAAGTGCGCAAACGGCCTCCATACATAGCTCATCATCTGTGGAGATATCACAAATCATATTGGCCTCGTACTTCCAACGTTCTTTGTGCAAAGAACTTCCATCATCTGACTTAGCGGATGCTGAACCAGCCCCATTTTCATGCCTAATGGGGTTGACCCCAGTTGACTTACTCAAGCTGTTATCAGAGTCTGTTTCTCTGATATTTTTCTGCGCACATTGTTTGAGGGCAGCCATGATATCCCGCAGAGACCGGGTAAGAGGTTCATCAGAAACAGAAGAAACCCACAGAGATTGGGTAAGAGGTTCATCAGAAACAGAAGAAACCGAATCTGAAAAAGCAAATATCAACAGAAACACTGTTAGCTGCATGAAGCTGATCTTGATTCATTTTGCTTATGCAAATACTGATTGTTGAAGCACCCTGTAATTTCGCACTTAGAACAGGACACAAACCTCTTTTCCTTTTGAACTCTTTGTTCCCTTTCTCATCATTTCTTCTACCACAATATTTATCCCCTGATAGCTTTTCAGATGGGCCACCGCAGTCATCATCACTGTCAATTATCTCAACAATTGGGGAACTTCCATCACCTGGTAAGGGAAAAAAAAAGTTTGGGACAATCAGGATTTGAAGCTTGAATTGGCAAAATGCTAGGAAATTGGAAGCTAAGTGCTCATTCTAAGTAGCAAGGTGAGGAACACATATAATTGCTACAAACTCTCATAAATCTTACTAGAAGCAGGAAGTTGCTATTACTCAAAAGCAAAAATGCCAAAAACACAATGCGTTCAGCTCGCGAAACTTACAACTAAATTATCTTTATAACTACACATATGAAACGCAACTACCAAGAATCCAGTCCTGCAAATCATATAGCAAGCGAAGGCCGGATGGTTAAGTTGTACCATAGCCGTACTTAATAGCAAATAAAATAAGAAACAAGAAAGTTCCATTGAATACAATATGTTTCTTTCTGTGTCATCGTTCTTGCCAGCGTGCATTTCAGACCGTACCACCAGCAATATAAGTCCTGTTTATCCTCATAATATTGCAGAAGATATACCCAGACCATAAGTTACCAACATATGAGCTAATTTACTTACCCTGTAAAACTCCGTCCCCTTTCACTGAATATTTCCGACTTGGACCCAATAACGGGGACAAGCAAGCGGCTGCAGCAAAGTCCAGCTTCTTTCTCGCATTGTGAGTGAAGAAGACACTTCCACCACCATTAGAATCATTTCCACGCTGAGTAGAGCCACGATCACCACATCCATTCGCATCGATTAAGCCATCAGGCTCTGGCAGGACCTGTGATTCACCTTCTCTGCTACCCAACAGCGTCGAAGTGTCTCTTTCCAGCTGCGAGAGCCTCTCGTCCAATTCCTTGTATTTCTTCGCCCAAACGTGAACCTGACTCTCCAATTCCCTCTTTTCATTCTCCAATTCGTCGTTCTTCCTTCTTAGTTCATAAAATACCCCCTTCAAGCTCGTTTCTCCTTCCCCTCTCCCCACTTTCTCCATAAGAACTTCATACACGTCCTCGGCGATCCCCGGTCTCTCAGCCGCCACCACACACTCACCACTACTCTCCCTACACTTCAATAGCTCCTCCTCCAGGCGGCTATTCTCCAGGCACACACGTTTAGACTCATCCCTTAGCGACTGATTCTCGCTCCTCAGGTGCTCGAGCTCGCGGTCGAAACTCTCCTGGATCGCGTCCAGAATCTTCTGGACTTCCTCGAAAGCCACGGCACTGAAGGCCGATCGCAAGGAAGCGACGAGCTCAGCCACGGAGCGATGACCGGGTTCCGAGGCAGAGCTCATGGCGGGCTCAAAATGCAAAGAGCGCCGGAAACTTACCAGGCACGAGCCGTTCGGCTCGGAGAAGAGGGCAACGTCGTCTTCGCTCGGAAGCGGTCACGGCGAGAAGGTTCCAGAGAGCCGAACGCGAGGAAACGGGGTTTCTGCGAGCAGGAAATGTGCGTGCGAGCGGAGAGAGAGAGAGAGAGAGAGAGAGAGCGGCTATTCATTTGGGTGGGAGGGTGGCAGAAGAGGAAGAAAGAGACAGAGTTCGCAGGATCTCTCAATCTCATGCGACAAGGTACGGAATTCGGAGGTGGTTTGGAGCTTTTTCCGGTTAACTAGGGAAGGATTAGCGGCTAATTTCACGGAGTACTCCAACAAAGAAACCGGCTACCTGAGTAGCCGGTTTGATCATTCCTAAAGCACCGAATTTCTATCTTTCACAACGTGGCATTTCCCACAAAAAAGAAGGAAATAAATAAAAAAAAACTTTTGCTCTTTCATAATTGGCTCTCCGCCAAAATATAAATATATTACGCATGTTCAAATAAGTTTAATAAAATTCGGTCTGTAATACTCTTTAGCCTAAACAACTCCAGCTTGCTTAACGCCTTATATAGTCTCGCGACGCCCTGCAAATAATTCGTTTTTTCCAAAAGATTAGCTTAACCGAAATGCTACAGTTAGTACCGCTACGCCAAACTTTCATCACCTTATCGACGTCCTTTTAATTTTTTCTCTTTATAACTTCTTTGGATGTATTGACAGCTGGCTTTTAGGTCTTTTTTCTTTTTTTCGGGACGTTCTCGCATCAGCCTTATTAGCGGATATTGTCTGATAGTACCTGCAAGTCCACTTGGCACCCACATACAAATGCAATTGCATGCATTCTGCCATAGTATGAGTCATTTTCGTCGTCCTTAATTTCACATGAGGCAAAGCCAAATGATTGTTTCTATTTACGCTTAAGCGTTTTATAGAAATTTTGCCATTGTAGTTTCTCTACAAAGCGGATTTTAAACTGTATGAATATCACTGTCTACACTTTGTAAGGTTAAAGAGCCGTGCCCAATTTAGAAACACTTAAAGGCGAGCTCAAAACTATCCAAAAGTCCTGCTAGTAATTAATCGATCATGTCTGAGCCCACTACATCTTAATTCACCTAATGTATTGGCATCTAGATTCTTTGTTTAAAATTTAAAAATTTTGACGTGGCGCATGTGTTTGGGACTGGTTTCTCGAACCCGAATATCCACGCAAAATACAATATTAGAATCATGCCAAGATTACAGATATAGTGAACTTTATAATTTTTTACTCAAGGATAAATATTTTAAATTTAATTTTAGCGAACAAGTGAAATAAGCGCACTCCTCTTACGTTTTTATGCATAAAATAAATAATACACCAGCCGTATTATTTTGGTATACGCCTGAATACGAATACAACCACAAGTGAGTTCCTCCCGCGACGCGATACGAGTAAGGATATTAGCGAGACTCTCAAGTTCCTTTTACGTATAGAGTACTTTGCTCAAATTGCTTGCCTTCTTTTCTTTCGCGAAAAATGAATAAAATTTAAAAATATTTTTTTACAATCACTTTTATCGCTCTACAAAATTGAATGACCTCTACGAATAACATTCGTAATAGTACATTATAATTTGGTAAACATAAATTTAGTCCGTCAATAAGAAAATAATTTATTATGATTAATTATTTAAGCGCATAGCCCCCCACAATGATACGCCTTTATAGAGCCATATTTTTCAAATAATTCAGTTTTTTTGCTAACAAGCGGAACAGAACGGAATGTTTAATATTAAAGAGATTGCCTGGCATGATGTCAATTCTCAAGGACATGGGGTATGGTGCCAGATGAGTAGGGAGCCCCCACCCGTCCGCAGCTGACGACTCATAGCGCCATGAACGCAGCCACCAAGCAGCGCCGTAATAGCACTCAAGTACATCGTCGCCTCTATATGATTACCCAAT
>JAGVVM010008692.1:0-21040 GCA_019149425.1 Psidium friedrichsthalianum
GGTAAGCATCCTGAATTATCGAACTCTACGTGCTTGACTGGTTTAGATGTAATATATGATCTTGAGAATTTGTAGAGGATGTTTCGAATTTGTGCGCATTGCATAACATTGCATACATATGGTGAATTGGGGTTGAGGGCCACGAAAAGAAAATTTCTAATATTTCCCGAGGGAGACGGGATGCCTTGTTTGGTGGCGCCATGTGGACCTCGTGGTAAATAACGCGAAGCCTCGGATGAAATGGGTAACTCATGGTGAGGAATTGCCATGAGGGTCGGCGAAAAAAAAAAAAGGTACAAAAGTTACGAGTCGGTAAATTGGACTCGGGTACAATGAAAGAATGCATGGAGTGCATGCATATGCATTCATTACATGTACATTTTGTGGAGTTCATATGTCATTATCCTATGTTCGGATAGTTATTTATTGTTTGGTTCAACATTTGCTTAGTTTGTTTATTATGGATTGTAGCGTTATAGTGAACCAAGCGAGCGTTAGAGCGATTGAATTTACTCGCGATCGGTGCTAACACTTGTGGTCTTTGTGGTGTTTAGACTGACAGCTATGGGTTCCATCCCGATACCACTAGGTGCCCGATACGGACTCCCATTATTCTGGAGGCCGAGAGTCAGGAGTTCGAGTTCCCTAGCTTCCCTGACTTCACCATTACCCGGGTTGTTACTACCATCACTATAGACGTGGGCATAGGCATGCCTCACATTCAGTGGACGTTCGTCGCACTGTTCCTCAACGTGGATGGTTCGCGAGAGGGACCAATACCCCAGGCCTTGTTTGATTCGGAGGGGGAGGATGGTAGTGATAGTGATGTTAGCATGGGTGGAGGGGGCCAGGGAGGCGGTGCACCTGACTCGACAGACTAGGTGGAATGGGAGATCGGAAGCAATTTTTGGAAGACCGTACTCAAGGAGCAAGAGTGCGACATTTTGACTGGAGATTTGGTTTGGGGAAAATGTGTCTTTGTACATAGTGGGCATAGGTGATCCCAGATTCACATCTCCGTGTACATATGACTTGACTGACTGATCTCATTTTGAGTTCGTATATATATATATATAAATCGAGTACGAGCCATGTTTTATGGTATCACTTGAGGTCATGGTAAGTATATATATATATAGTATATAATTATAATTTATTGGAGTTTCTGCTGCATGAGAATAATTAACAGGGATTATCAATTGTTAGACGTGACGGTCTGGGACGTCACAGCTCTCGCTGTACGCATCGAAGCGAGGATGCTACACTAGCCAGGCCTATATCACCCATTAGGAAACCTTAAATCCTTTTTTTATTAAATCAATACCTATACAGTAAATTAATACTGTGTAACGGTCAATTACAATTTCAATTAAGGCGAGCCCATATTAAGAAACTCTAACATTCTCCCACTTGGGCGAGCATTAATTGAAACTGTACTTAGTGCGCGCCTTTATATTAGTTTAAGGATTATTCTTAACGGCCAATCCGATCCCATAAAGTCTCAAACACCGGATCATGCCAGTAACTGCGTCAGCAAATACAGAGCCATCCATGGTCACAAGTGTTCTTAACTTTACTGATATGGATTTAATATGGTAGTGTGGCAATTGGATAACACCTCAAAAGAAATGTACTTTATGTGTTATCCACTTTGTCGGACACCATTCTCTCTCCTTATGTGACACAGAACCTGACGTGCCACTAGAGAATATCTATATGGTTCTAATGAACCTGTATATATCTCAGCTTTATAGTTAACTTTTCTTTATGTGTAACAAGACATATAAGCACGGCTAATAACCAAATGCCCATAGCCATTACTCGAGACTTACACATATCTCAAGATTTACAAGAATATGTATTTAACATTAATAGTGCTACAAGGACTTCAATACATATCATCATATTACAAAATGTAACAAAACAGATGTAAACTTTATTAGAGCAAACTGAAGGATGTCTCCCACTAAATTACAGCATCCAATGATGCCTGTAAGACCATACTAGCGACGTGTCGCTCAAAAACACAAGGGCGAATACCTTTAGTTAGTAGGTCTACAATCATATCATCTGTGGAAATATGCTCTACTGCAACGTCACCTTTTTGCACGGACTCCTTTATGGTCAGAAATTTGACCTCCATATGTTTAGACCCTTTAAGACTTCTGTTGTTGTTAATAAACAACACTGCAGAATTATTGTCACAATACAACTGTATGGGTCTATCAACAAAATCAAATACGGTCAACTCCCTAATGAGGTTCCGGAGCCAAATCGCCTGAGTAGCAGCTGAAAAGCACGCTATGAACTCCGCTTGCATGGTTGAGGAGGATATGGATTTCTGTTTCTCACTTTTCCATGACACTGCACCGCCTGCCAACATGAATATGTAGCCTGTTGTCGACTTCTTGTCGTCCTGACAGCCCGCAAAATCTGAATCCGAGTATCCAACAAGCTGCAGGTTCTGAATACACCTGTAAGTCATGATGTAGTCCCTTGTCCTCTTTAGGTATCTCAAGACCTTCTTGGCAGCAACCCAATGATTATGTCCTGGGTTTGACTGATATCTGCCCAGAAGTCCTGTCGCAAAAGCGATGTCTGGCCTAGTACTTGACTATACATGATGCTCCCAAGTGCACTAGCGTAAGGTACATTCTTCATTTCGGATTTCTCCATCTCTGTTTGAGGACACTGTGAAAGATTCAACTTATCACCTTTACAGACAGGAATAATACCTGGCTTGCAATCCTGCATGTTGAATCTCTCCAGAATACGATCAATATATGCCCTCTGAGATAAACCCAAAATGTGGCGTGAACGATCCCTATGGATTTCAATGCCAAGGACAAAGGACGCCTCACTAAGATCCTTCATGTCAAAATTCTCTGACAGCATACGCTTCGTCTCATGCAATAGATCAATATCACTGCTCGCCAGTAGAATGTCATCCACATAGAGAACAAGAAAAATGTATTCTCTCCCACTGACCTTGCAGTATATACACTGATCCACTTTATTTTCAACGAAGCCAAATGAAGTGACAACGCTATGAAACTTGAAATACCATTGCCTGGATGCTTGCTTGAGGCCATAGATCGACTTTTCAGTCTGCATACAAGGTCACTCGAATCATCAACTTCAAACCCTTCAGGTTGAGTCATATAGACTTCTTCTTCGAGATCTCCATTTAGAAAGGCAGTCTTGACGTCCATCTGGTGTAACTCCATGTCAAAATGAGCCACTAAAGCCATAATCACTCTGAAAGATTCTTTAGAAGAGACTGGAGAGAATGTTGATTCATAATCCACTCCCTCTCTTTGAGTGAAACCTTTGGCCACCAGTCTGGCTTTAAATTTTTCTACCTTTCCTTTGGAATCCTCTTCGTCTTGTAGACCCATTTGCAGCCGATCGCCCTATGACCTGCAGGCAACTTGACGAGCTCCCAGACTTCATTATGCCTCATGGATTGCAACTCATCTTTCATGCATCCAACCACAGTTCTGATTGTGCACAGGAAACAGCATCCTTATAGGTAACTGGATCAATCACGCAGCCTATATCATAGTCCTGTTCACCCAGATAGACTATATATTCCGGTGGGATCGCTGATCGTCTTTGCCTAACAGACCTCCTTAGTGGAATTTCCTCAGCTTGATTCTGTGGCTGTGGGCTTGATTTACTTCATCAGGAACAGTATCAACCATAGGATCCTGAAGCTCAACAGGCACAGTCACCGGTATGGGAGGCTCCATAACAGTCTGTATTGGGAGAGAAAACGATACAGTATTTCCCGTCGTACTGTCACTTTCAATAGTCTCTGAACAGGTACCCTTTTCGGCCACGTCGAATTCCAAAACTTAGCTGTCTGTGATTCTACAATCCTTGGGCCTCCATTAGGATTGTAAAATCTGTATCCCTTGGAATGTTCTGGATAGGATACAAAATAGCACATTGTGGTCTTGGGATCCAACTTGTTCAAGGCTGGATTATACAGCTTCACTTCTGCAGGACAACCCCAGACCTTCAAATGATTCAGGCTGGGTTACGTCCAGTCCATAACTCAAAGGAGTCAGTGGAGCAGCCTTAGTGGGAACTCGATTCAATATATATAGCGCTGTCTTCAAAGCTTCACCCCATAGGAACTTAGGCAGGTTGGTCCTACTTATCATACTCCTCATCATATCCATTAAGGTGCGATTTCGCCTTTCGGCCACACCATTCTGTTCAGGGCTCCCAGGCATAGTGAACTGTGCTACTATCCCAGAATCCTCTAAGTATTTGGCAAATGGCCCTTTAAGCTGTCCAGCATCGCCATGTCTGCCATAATACTCACCACCACGGTCTGATCTGACAACTTTAATGACTTTTCCCAACTGTTTCTCGACTTCAGTCCTAAATATCTTGAATTTATCAAGAGACTCGGACTTTTCCTTAATCAAGTACAGATAACCATATCGGGAATAGTCATCAACAAAGTGATGAAATAATAATTTCTACACAATGTTGAAGTATATGGTCCACTTATATCAGTGTGTATGACCTCCAATAGGTCAGAAGTTCGGACTGCAGACTTTTTCTTTATTTTGGTCATCTTTCCTCTACAACAATCCACCAAGTTTCCAAGTCATCTTTAAGAGTAGGTAAAATATCGGCTTTTACGAGCCTTTCCACTTTTTCCCTGGAAATGTGACCAAGGCTTTTATGCCACAATGCGTAAGACTGTTCTTTAGGTAGAGGCCTTTTGGAGACAACCTTTTTGGCTGTATAAGCTACGTATATGTCGTTGGGAGTTAAACACAATCTGTACAATCCATTGGACATGTTGCAGCACCCAACTTATTTGAATTATAGAACATAGAAACCACACTGTTCTTTATTTCAAAAGAGTAACCACACATGTTCAAACAAGATACAGAAACTAAGTTCCGTCTAAAGGAAGGTACATAGAAAGTGTTTCTTAACATCAAATAAAAACCAGATTCTATGATCAAAATGACATCTCCCACGAACTCAACGTCAGCTTTATTGTTATCTCCCACTATGAGCTTTGATTCATCCTGATTTGGCTTCCTCCAGTTTATGAACCCCTGTATGGTAAATGCAACATGATTAGTCGCACCACTATCTAGCCACCAAAAATTGGATGGGGCTTCAGATAGATTGGATTCACAAACCAGTGCCAAAGAATCATTACATGTCTGCTCACGTTTAGATAGCCAATTTTTATATTTAGCACAGTCTTTCTTCATGTGACCCCTTTCTTACAGAAGAAACATCGGTCACTATCATTCTTAAAGGATGCTTTCTTTCGACCTAGTTTGTCAGATGGACCAGTGGTGGGAGAGTATCTTTATGTGTGGACCGCTTCAATGACAGCAAGTAAATCATGTTGCTCTTTTCCTAGGCATTTCAGAATGCCTAGGAAAGAGCAACATGATTTACTTGCTGTCATTGAAGCGGTACATCACATAAAGATACTCGTCCCACCATGGTCCATCTGACAAATAGGTCGAAAGAAAGCATCCTTTAAGAAGGATAGTGACCGATGTTTCTTCTGTAAGAAGAGGGGTCACATGAAGAAAGACTGTGCTAAATATAAAAATGACTTCTAAACGTGAGCAGACAGGTAACGATTCTTTGGCACTGGTTTGTAATCCAATCTATCTGAAGCCCCATCCAATTCTTGGTGGCTAGATAGTGGTGCGACTAATCATGTTGCATTTACCATACAGGGGTTCATAACTGGAGGAAGCCAAATCAGGATGAATCAAAGCTCATAGTGGGAGATAACAATAAAGCTGACGTTGAGTTCGTGGGAGATGTCATTTTGATCATAGAATCTGGTTTCATTTGATGTTAAGAAACACTTTCTATGTACCTTCCTTTAGACGGAACTTAGTTTCTGTATCTTGTTTGAACATGTGTGGTTACTCTTTTGAAATAAAGAACAGTGTGGTTTCTATGTTCTATAATTCAAATAAGGTTGGGTGCTGCAACATGTCCAATGGATTGTACAGATTGTGTTTAACTCTCAACGCATATACGTAGCTTATACAGCCAAAAGGTTGTCTCCAAAAGGCCTCTACCTAAAGAACAGTCTTACGCATTGTGGCATAAGCCCCTTGGTCACATTTCCAGGGAAAAAGTGGAAAGGCTTTAAAAGCCGATATTTTACCTACTCTTAAAGATGACTTGAAAACTTGTGTGGATTGTTGTAGAGGAAAGATGACCAAAATAAAGAAAAAGTCTGCAGTCCGAACTTCTGACCTATTGGAGGTCATACACACTGATATTAGTGGACCATATACTTCAACATTGTGTAGAAATTATTATTTCATCACTTTTGTTGATGACTATTCCCGATATGGTTATCTGTACTTGATTAAGGAAAAGTCCGAGTCTCTTGAAAGTTCAAGATATTTAGGACTGAAGTCGAGAAACAGTTGGGAAAGTCATTAAAGTTGTCAGATCAGACCGTGGTGGTGAGTATTATGGCAGACATGGCGATGCTGGACAGCTTAAAGGGCCATTTGCCAAATACTTAGAGGATTCTGGGATAGTGCACAGTTCACTATGCCTGGGAGCCCTGAACAGAATGGTGTGGCCGAAAGGCGAAATCGCACCTTAATGGATATGATGAGGAGTATGATAAGTAGGACCAACCTGCCTAAGTTCCTATGGGGTGAAGCTTTGAAGACAGCGCTATATATATTGAATCGAGTTCCCACTAAGGCTGCTCCACTGACTCCTTTGAGTTATGGACTGGACGTAAACTCAGCCTGAATCATTTGAAGGTCTGGGTTGTCCTGCAGAAGTAAAGCTGTATAATCCAGCCTTGAACAAGTTGGATCCCAAGACCATAATGTGCTATTTTGTGTCCTATCCAGAACATTCTAAGGGATACAGATTTTACAATCCTAATGGAGGCCCAAGGATTGGAATCACAGACAGCTAAGTTTTTGGAATTCGACGTGGCCGAAAAGGGTACCTGTTCAGAGACTATTGAAAGTGACAGTACGTGGGAAATACTGTATCGTTTTCTCTCCCAATACAGACTGTTATGGAGCCTCCCATACCGGTGACTGTGCCTGTTGAGCTTCAGGATCCTATGGTTGATACTGTTCCTGATGAAGTAAATCAAGCCCCACAGCCACAGAATCAAGCTGAGGAAATTCCACTAAGGAGGTCTGTTAGGCAAAGACGATCAGCGATCCCACGGAATATATAGTCTATCTGGGTGAACAGGACTATGATATAGGCTGCGTGATTGATCCAGTTACCTATAAGGATGCTGTTTCCTGTGCACAATCAGAACTGTGGTTGGATGCAATGAAAGATGAGTTGCAATCCATGAGGCATAATGAAGTCTGGGAGCTCGTCAAGTTGCCTGCAGGTCATAGGGCGATCGGCTGCAAATGGGTCTACAAGACGAAGAGATTCCAAAGGAAAGGTAGAAAAATTTAAAGCCAGACTGGTGGCCAAAGGTTTCACTCAAAGAGAGGGAGTGGATTATGAATCAACGTTCTCTCCAGTCTCTTCTAAAGAATCTTTCAGAGTGATTATGGCTTTAGTGGCTCATTTTGACATGGAGTTACACCAGATGGACGTCAAGACTGCCTTTCTAAATGGAGATCTCGAAGAAGAAGTCTATATGATTCAACTTGAAGGGTTTGAAGTTGATGATTCGAGTGACCTTGTATGCAAACTGAAGAAGTTGATCTATGGCCTCAAGCAAGCATCCAGGCAATGGTATTTCAAGTTTCATAGCGTTGTCACTTCATTTGGCTTCGTTGAAAATAAAGTGGATCAGTGTATATACTGCAAGGTCAGTGGGAGAGAATACATTTTTCTTGTTCTCTATGTGGATGACATTCTACTGGCAAGCAGTGATATTGATCTATTGCATGAGACGAAGCGTATGCTGTCAGAGAATTTTGACATGAAGGATCTTAGTGAGGCGTCCTTTGTCCTTGGCATTGAAATCCATAGGGATCGTTCACGCCACATTTTGGGTTTATCTCAGAGGGCATATATTGATCGTATTCTAGAGAGATTCAACATGCAGGATTGCAAGCCAGGTATTATTCCTGTCTGTAAAGGTGATAAGTTGAATCTTTCACAGTGTCCTCAAACCAAGATGGAGAAATCCGAAATGAAGAATGTACCTTACGCTAGTGCACTTGGGAGCATCATGTATGCTCAAGTTTGTACTAGGCCAGACATCGCTTTTGCGACAGGACTTCTGGGCAGATATCAGTCAAACCAGGACATAATCATTGGGTTGCTGCCAAGAAGGTCTTGAGATACCTAAAGAGGACAAGGGACTACATCATGACTTACAGGTGTTTCAGAACCTGCAGCTTGTTGGATACTCGGATTCGGATTTTGCGGGCTGTCAGGACGACAAGAAGTCGACAACAGGCTACATATTCATGTTGGCAGGCGGTGCAGTGTCATGGAAAAGTGAGAAACAGAAATCCATATCCTCCTCAACCATGCAAGCGGAGTTCATAGCGTGCTTTTCAGCTGCTACTCAGGCGATTTGGCTCCGGAACCTCATTAGGGAGTTGACCGTATTTGATTTTGTTGATAGACCCATACAGTTGTATTGTGACAATAATTCTGCAGTGTTGTTTATTAACAAAACAGAAGTCTTAAAGGGTCTAAACATATGGAGGTCAAATTTCTGACCATAAAGGAGTCCGTGCAAAAGGTGACGTTGCAGTAGAGCATATTTCCACAGATGATATGATTGCAGACCTACTAACTAAAGGTCTTCGCCCTTGTGTTTTTGAGCGACACGTCGCTAGTATGGGCTTAGAGGCATCATTGGATGCTGTGATTTAGTGGGAGACATCCTTCAGTTTGCTCTAATAAAGTTTACATCTGTTTTGTTACATTTTGTAATATGATGATATGTATTGAAGTCCTTGTAGCACTATTAATGTTAAATACATATTCTTGTAAATCTTGAGATATGTGTAAGTCTCGAGTAATGGCTATGGGCATTTGGTTATTAGCCGTGTTTATATGTCTTGTTACACATGAAGAAAAGTTAACTATAAAGCTGAGACATATACAGGTTCATTAGAACCATATAGATATTCTCTAGTGGCACGTCAGGTTCTGTGTCACATAAGGAGAGAGAATGGTGTCCGACAAAGTGGATAACACATAAAGTACATTTCTTTTGAGGTGTTATCCAATTGCCACACTACCATATTAAATCCATATCAGTAAAGTTAAGAACACTTGTGACCATGGATGGCTCTGTGTTTGCTGACGCAGTTACTGGCATGATCCGGTGTTTGAGACTTTATGGGATCGGATTGGCCGTTAAGAATAATCCTTAAACTAATATAAAGGCGCGCACTATAGTACAGTTTCAATTAATGCTCGCCCAAGTGGGAGAATGTTAGAGTTTTCTTAATATGGGCTCGCCTTAATTGAAATTGTAATTGACCGTTACACAGTATTAATTTACTGTATACGGTATTAATTTAATAAAAAAGGATTTAAGTTTCCTATGGCTGTATATAGGCCTGGCTAGTGTAGCATCCTCGCTTCGATGCTACAGCGAGAGCTGTGACGTCCCAGACCGTCACGTCTAACATTGATAATCCCTGTTAATTATTCTCATGCAGCAGAAACTCCAATAAATTATAATTATATACATATATATATATATACTTACCATGACCTCAAGTGATACCATAAAACATCGGCTCGTACTCGATTTATATATATATATATACGAACTCAAAATGAGATCAGTCAGTCAAGTCACTATGTACACGGAGATGTGAATCTGGGATCACCTATGCCCACTATGTACAAAGACACATTTCCCCAAACCAAATCATAAGTTAAAATGCCGTATTTCCTGCTCCTCAGGTACGGACTTCCAAAAATGCCTCTACTCTCCCGATCTCACCTAGGCTGTCGAGTAAGGTGCATCGCCTCCCTGGCCTCCTCCATCAGGGCCAACGTCACCACCGTTATCGTTCTCATCATCTGGGTCGAACAAGGCCTGGGGTATCGGTCCTTCTTGCGAACCATCCAGGTTAAGGAACAAGGCAACGTACGTCAACTGCAAGTGGGGCATGCCCATGCCCACATCTATGGTGATAGTAGTAATAATACGGGTAACGATAACGTCCGGGACGCTAGGGAATTCGAAGTCCTGGCTCTCAGCCTCCAGGACAATGGGAAGTCCATAACGTGCTCCAGGCGGAATCGGGATTGAGCCCATGTCTATCAGTCTAAAACCACAAAGACCACAAGTGTTAGCACCGATCGCGAGTAAATTCAATCGCTCTAATGCTCGCTTGGTTCACTATAACGCTCCAATACATAATAAACAAACGAAGCTAATGTTGAACCAAACAATAAATAACTATCCGAACATAGGATAATGACATATGAACTCCACAAAATGTACATGTAATGAATGCATGCACTCCCATGCATTCTTCTCATTGTACCCGAGTCCAATTTACCGACTCGTAACTTTTGTACCCTTTTTTTTTTCCACCGACCCTCATGGCAATTCCTCACCATGAGTTTACCTCACTCCGAGGCTTCGCGTTATTTACCACGCGGTCCACTTGGCGCCACCAACCAAGGCATCCCGTCTCCCTCGGGGAAATATTAGAAATTTTCTTTTCGTGGCCCTCAACCCCACTTCACCATATGTATGCAATGTTATGCAATGCGCACAAGTTTGAGACATCCTCTACAAATTCTCAAGATCATATATTACATCTAAACCAGTCAAGCACGTAGAGTTCGATAATTTAGGGTGCTTACCATTCCACTCGATAAGTCCAAAAATTTCTCGTATTTATGAGACACATGTTAGATTTGCGTCGACGTACCACAGAAGTATAAAACAGGGCCTTTTATCTTATATAATGGTAATTGTAAACTAAGCAACCCCATTAGGCTCATGGCCCAAACCCTTACATTTTTAACCTCTCAAATTTTCGCACTGTATTTATGGCACCTCCCATCTCTATCTATATAGTATTTTTTTTTTCTTTTTGTTTTGTTCACGTCCTTCCTGCATCAACTATCCTAGTCCTTCAATCGAAGACTTTAATTCACCCTTTCCATCAGTCTAACAAGCCACTAGACAGCCCCTTCTATATATATATATATATATATATATATATATATATATATTTCTTTAGACTAAAACCACGTAATAGCTCCCAGACCCACTTTGCTCTCAGTTTAGGCTAACCCAAAACTAACACTTTGTTTATCATTCCCACTTTCTACCGTAGAACGGCCAAGTAGCAGCGGAGATCAAGCGGAATAAGGATAGTATTAGGCTAAAATTTATTTATTTATTTATTTTTTTCTATTCATGGGGAAGTTCGACCCTCAACCCCGAGAAATTGGCCCGACTATATTTACCTCCTCCACCAACTTTCTTGGAAATAACTAGTTCAAAACTCGAATCAATTTCCCACCTTACCGATTGCTAACCTAAGAGCTAACCTGCGATACCGTGAAGCAAGAGAGAGCAAGAGGGATGAGTTTACTCGCCTTAATCGACGGCTGAAAAGGGAACCAGCGATCTTGGCCTCCAGCAGAGGTGAAATTTGGTGGTGGCGTTGAGAAAACTGAGCCGGGAGCTTCTCTATATTCCACCGAGAGACTCTGCAAGTTTTTCTCCCCCAAAATGCAAGAGAGTCACCTCACTCCTTGAGCTCTTACCAACCGATTCAACGAGGCGGTAGAACTGAGAGAACTTTCCTGTTTCCCATGCTCATGATGCAAGATTTCGGGTGAAATCAGGAATAATTGCCAAGTGTTTACTGCTATTAAAGATTTATCAGCACTTAAGCCTCTTTGCTTGACACCTCACCCACGGAATCTCCTGCTTCACTTCCTTTCATATTTGTGCAAATCTCTCTTGTACATACACGGTAGCTTCCTTGCATTTAATGCACATTTATTAGTAACAATCCACTGCCATTACTTTCTTTTGGCGTCGGCGAACTCCAAGAAGTGGAAGGAGAAAGACATGAGGTGCTGTAATCTTATCTTTCCAAGGCTTATGATGGATTGTGCTTGAGTTATGCGGGAGAATCAGCCATCTGTCCTTCTTTAATTTCTCCTAATGCCACGCACACAATGGGTGCAGCATGAGCCACGTAGAAGAAGTCAGCCATTTTATTTGACTAAGTCTTCCTCCCACCTTTTTACGCATGGCAGCTTCCGTTTCCTTTAAACTTTGTGCATGAGACCAAAATGTGCCGCCTCTAGCTTACTCTAGCGTTGCTCAATATTGTTCGATCGTGGTCCAAGTTTTGCGGATTCGCAAGACCGTTAAAGTTCTATCTTCGTTAGTCCAAATTCCGTTGGCGAAGTATGCAGCAATTCAATTATTCAAGAAATATGTCATTACATATTTTTGATTGTCTCTTGCATTCCCCCACCGTGAATTCCTTTCACGATTTTATAATCTCGGGTACGACTAATTCATCACGTCGTCTCTTGTTCAATTGGAACTCGGGGCTATATCTTTTGACTTTAATAATTTACCACGCTACGTTGCGCACTTTTGGCACTCGAAGATATGTGTCTCAATGTCCAAATAACGAATTTTCTAAAAATATAACTCTTGATAACTCGTTCATCCGGTAAGACGTGACGTCGTACCACGTACGATAAGTTGCGCCATTTGTAACTCATCACGAATGCATTTCACGATATATCCAAAATGGCCTTCATAAAAGAAAAGGAATCTTTTACGTGCTATGTGGACTTTTCCGTAACACGTCGGATATTCGAATCCGGTCGAATATTTATTTATTTAAAGGTCGTATTTGTCTCAATTACGACTCACTTCACCAGTAGTCAAACATTACAATCAAAATACCATATTTTTTTTTTTCGGGAGGCAGTTTTCAGGATGCCACAAGTTTGATGCGCGAGCAGGTGTTTCACTGTTCAGTGCTCACGTGCCCGGCGACAAATCCACTTGCCATTTGGCACATCGTCGCCGGGCCAACTCCGATCAAATCCTCGGAGCTCTGGTGTGCATTTTGCTCTCTCAAAATGGACTCAAGGCTTCACTTTCCCCCTTGTGCGCGCGTAAGAATGAGAAACCAGAACTAGTTTTGGTTTCTCGGGTCAATGGGTGGATCGGGTCGGATCAATCCGACCCAGTCGACCCGATTGGGTTTAAAACCCAAATTAGCCTTAATTTCATTACAATTTCTCAAAATTAATACCCGAATCAAGCTTAGGACTAGGAGTTCTATTAAGAAATGATTTCTCTCCCGGGAGTGTCAGAGAATTTGCAGAAAAATCCCAATTTTTAATTTTGACCCAAGGGTCCATTTCGCAAAATCCAAACTCTAAATGACATCTTTTGCAAAAATTGACACACCAATAGATTCAGCAGGTGAAAGACTAGAGGGTGACGTGCCCTGATTTTTCATTCAATCCTCAGAAAAGTTTTAATTGCATTTTGAGCACTTTTAAGGACTAATTTGAAAAAGTTCAATTTAGGTTTTGGTCTTTTTTTGCGAAATTGGACAATTTGGCGATTTTTGGATGGGATTGTAATTTTGAAAAATATAGGGGGATGACACGACTCCAGAAATACAGAAAAGGAGAATTACAGAGTTAAAATGAAATTTCTAGAATTTTTTCAATTAATCTGAAAATGAGATTAACCAAGTAAATCCCAATTACAGATTGATTTTTTTCAAAAATTTATTTGGCCAAAATGATGAGAAAATTAAAAAAAATACTGACTATTTTTTCGTATTTTTTTGCCTCAAATGCTATTTTTTTAATTAATTTTTTAGTATTTTTTTAATTTCTAAAAATATTGAAAAATGCGAAAAATATGAAAAATATTTTTTGTTCAAAAATGTTTGCCTAGGCCTGGCCAAGACTTCTAGAGTTGATTTTGCAATTTTATCATTTTCTCTTGATTTTTTTTTATGAATTTTTGAAAATAAAATACAGAAAAATGCTGAAAATATGAAAATTTATTTTTTTGGTCAAAATTGGTTCCCTAGGCTTGGCTAAGGTCTCCAAAGTTGATTTTTTTTTTTCAATTTTATGAATTTTTATAAATTTTCTAAAATTTTCTAAAAATAAAATTGGCCAAAAATCAAGTGTCAACAGAGATCTATGCCACGACGACTTTCAGATTCATTTCCCCTTCGTACTTTCAATAGGGACTCCATCCCTTCTCGCAGGGTTGGGGTTTTTGCTACACAGGTAAAAGGGGCTGGGATCATCTTTGCGAAGCTAGATATCAATGTCTCGAAGGCATTTAGGAGCATCCCAGCAACTACGACCTTGCTCAATTCAGTGCACCACGACGCATTTACGCTCAAATTGATGTGGGTAGTTTTTCCAAAATCAAATGGATGGATTTTTAGCAAAAGGAAGGAACGAAAAAATCAAACAGATAGGGATTTCCTTAGCTTGAGTCGATTCAAATGTCTTTTAGGGTTTAGAGATTGGTGACGCTATTTCCACCCCCATTTTGGCTAAGCCACTTCTCTTTTCAGTCAATAGATCGAAATATCCTTCTCTAGCTTTATTTTTTTTATCAACATAATCAACACAAATGCCTTTATTTCTATTTTTTCTCTTAAAATATCAATTTTGCAATATAAATGTCAAATTAGACCTAATAAAATATCATTCTATAATGCATCATGTTATCACTTTTCCTAGATAAGGTCATTATTTGTAATTTATGGTCTCATGCTTTTAATTAAAAAATTTATATAAAAGGTTAGAAATTTCTAGTTATAATGACTTATGAACACACAATTAACTGTCTATTTTTTATGAAATAGTTTGAGGGAAACTTTACTTCAAAGTCAAAAATTAAAATTCAATCTAATTATCAAGCATATTTTGACCTTGTGGGTGATTTTTAGAAATAACTTTGTAGGTTTCTAAAGTTAGACATTGCTTATTTGTGCTTTCTTTTGAGTTTTTCACATTTTAGTATGAATTGTAAGATGGGGTGAAAACTTGTTTACATATTTTGCACTTTCAAACTCGTGTCAGATTTTTTTTTTATGGAAAAATTTTATGCATATTTTAAATTTTTGGCTCACTTGCTATGAGATTGAATTTACAATCGATATTAATTACTTTCTTTATAGCAGGAGTTAAACAGCACAAATTTTATGTTTTGTCCTTTATGTGCTTATCCTTTGTTAATACATATCTAAATAAAAATATGTTTGACATATTATTATGCTTTTAACTAATTAATCTTTTTTAATCAATTTTTATTTTTTAATTTTATCAAGATCAGCTAAATGATTAAACTGAATTTAATTTTCAACTTCTATATATGGTTTCACTCACACTATTAAAAAAAAAGGAAATTAATTATGTGTCCATAAGCTATCACAAATAAAAATTTCTCGTGAATGAAAATATGTGACCATAAATTAATATTGATAACATTCTCCAAGCAAATTGATAATAAGATATGGTAAATTGATATCTTGGTAGGTGTCATGGAGCATTCTTATTGTGAAATTAACGAGAGAGATGATATAAATAAAAGCAATTTTGCAGATTAGGTTGATAGAAAAAGAAACAATAAATTGAAGAGAGCGGAGGGTTATTCGATAAGTTAACTAGAAAAAAGGAATGCCTTAACTAAAATGAGGGTGGAAATAGCGCCACCCTCTAGAGATACCACAATAAAGATGATCACTCTCTTTTCGAGGAGGGATGAAGACGAACATTTTACTGTATGGAGATGGCGTCGAGCTCCTCTCCACGCAAATAGACATTCCGGGTTTAGGACCATATCAAGACAGTGACTCAGTGAGCTGAGACGGTGGGGACAAAATAATTCAATGAGAGTATTAATGCATACCCAGGTTAATTTTACAATTTTTTTTCCCTTTATGCTGGAAGGAGGGAATCTCCACAGGGTGATTAGTTTCAGGATGAGTCGATACTTGGCCTAAAATCGGGAATGGGCTCCCTATGACATTAGAATTTGGGATCTACCCCTTTTAGGTTTTGGGTTAAAAAAAAAACCTAATTTATGTAATATATTATTGTTGCTTTATTACTATGAAAATATTTGTTGGTCAAGTAGTTACGACGTTGTTTCTTCATGTTGAAGATCGTAGTTCAGTTCTTGATGGGTGCAAAACTACTTTTTTTTTTTTCTCTAAAAGAGATTTCAAAACTGGTGTCGAACTGATTCAACCCGGACACGGTGAAGCTGCTCCTGAGTGGAAGCGACGGTTCATGCCTTGAAACCGAAAATGAACCATTTCCGTGCCGGCCCTAGGTGAGCAGAACTGAAAACTGAATTGGTTCCCCCCCCCCCCCCCCCAAAAAAATTTTTTCCTTCTTAAAAACACCTCTAAAAAAAACCCAAAAAAAGACCGAAAATGAACCATTCCGTGCCGGCCCTGGTGAGGCAGAACTGAAAACGGAATTGTGCTGGCTGATACTAGAAAAGATACCATGGCATTGTTATAACTTAACGAATTTGCTTGACATGTGAGGAGTAAATCAGTTATTATTTAAGACCACGATGCCTCGTTCAAAAAGCTCGATGATTGAGATTGAAGTCACCAAAAAAAAGAAAAAAACTTCAACTATTAGATTCTCAATGTTACTTTGTTTGTTCGTTGCCGCTTTGGCTGAACTAAAATGGTTTCAGGAGCACGCTAGTATTGATTCTTGCTTTTAGGGGCATAATCTCGCTTTTTCCCAGGTGCAACACTTGATGACCACCTGCTTTTAGATATTATTCATCATCTAGGCTATTTTCAACCTACACATGAGTGAGGCAAAGGTAAACAGAACAACATTTGAGAGAAGTCTCAATCATTCTACTTTCATCTGGCATGAGTAAAATTAGGATCAATATAACGAAAAAATCCCCGACTAATACATATGTGATAAATTTATCACAATCTAATTTTTTTTACCATAAAAAAATATCAAACTAGTAAACCTGCGATAAATTTAACGCATTATCAGTTTTTGTTAAATTTTATCATCAATTACTTAGTTAGTGACACGAGATATTTGGCAGGTGTATTATTTTTGGATTTTAAACCCTCTGTTTGTCATAGATGTATCGGTTCAGAGTTTTTTTCATAATAATAACCCAATTTAACGGAGGAAAAATTTGTCATAGATGTACAAATTCGAGATTTTTATATGTCAAATATTAATTTAAAATAAATTTATCATAGTATGTTTTAATTTAAAAATTTTCGTGATATTATCCTAACGAAACATTAACCCGGGGAGACCATTGAAAAGGATGTAAGTATTGATGGGCATCAAACAAGCAGAGGGAAACACACAATCGACACGAATCCACACGAGACGGTACGGCTCCTTTAAGCTCCGTCCTTTGGCAGCTAGGAAACCAGACATCTTGGTTTTAGACCAGGATTGGGTACAAAGGAAAGCACCTTTTAAGTTTCTAGGACATTTACCGCAACAATGGTGAGTATAATATCTCTTTTGTTTGGGTTGATGCCCCAGAAAACCCAACGGCAAGGTACGCCGGCAATGAACGTGACTTGAGTATGCCAATGGTTAACTTTCCATTGCCTTTGCTAAAAAAAAAAAAAGAAAAAGAAGATTAGGACATGAAAAGCGAGCCTTGGGATAACTTCTATGGTCGTGTATAGCGGCTTCTGGTGTCCTCTTGCATGAGCATTACGAGAGTCCGATGCGCCGACCCGGTTTCTCATATGCTTCGACTAGGAGAGATGGGGTGGTACGGTTGTCTACAATTTGATGCGCCATCTCTCCCTCTGTCTGATTTTTGAAACTTGTCTTCGCGGGTTGAAGTTTCGGGCGATGGCGCTTTGAAAGGCTGAAGCTAATGGAAGCCGAGACCAACAAAGCAAGGCCGTTAGGGAAACGATGGAGCAGAGTTCGGCGCCGGACCCCATTCTACGGGCGAAATTCCAAGTGAACGTAACGCAGCAACCTATTCATTTGCTAATGAGCAGGGGTCTCGTGACGTGTTTCCAGAGTGCTCGATTAACACACACCGATCCGTGCATAATGTCGTATTTATCGGTTGTTCTTAGGAGGAGTTAAGAGAACCGCGTGGCAGTAGAACAGACCAAAGCTCAAAAAAGGCAATGCGGGGTGCTGCTTTTTTTCGTTGTCTGAAATCAAAAATTGCACAGGCAAACTTTTTTTTTTGCCCTCTGGCTTGACTCTCACTGACGTCCCCCACCACTGTCTCCCCCCACCCACCGCTTCCTCCCTGCCTTGTTACCTCTGCTTTTCCCATAATTATACATCATTGGTCACCACCAATGACACTCCGAACATTTCCACATCAGTTCCTTTTTTCCCTTTCGATGTCTCTGCAAACTGCAACTCTCGCCTCTCTGCCTCCACAGCGCTCCTCACTCTTCACGATCGTCTTTCTCGCGAATTTATGGCCTATCCGCACGACTTCCGTCCCTTCCTTTGATCACCAGCAAGCTACGCGGAGATTAGCAACCCAGAGGCTTGTCCAATTCCATCTGGTTTCGTGCCTCTCATTGTGTGCGCTCTCTCTCTCTCTCTCTCTCTCTCTCTCTCTGGTATCCATTTGCATGCTTCATCTGTTGGTGATTGCAAATGAAGAGATGATTAGTGTTAGCCTGTTTGGGCCTTCAATTTTTGTCTTCTGTCCAAAATGCTGTTACCCTTGACTGGATTTCAGTCTCCTGCAGAGCTCCACTTCTCCTCCTCCTCTTCCTTCCATCTTGACTGTTGGATTCTTGGTGTTTCACATGTGATTACTTCCATACTTGGTTATCTTTATCCATCTTTACCTTTCTTTCAAGAGCAAGAAGCAAGTAAAGAATTTGTTAAGACCCTTTACCTTTTTGCTTGTTTGCTAGTGATTTTGTTGGAGACCTTCTGTAATGGGGTTCTCTTGTCCCATGAACTCTTAGTGGCTAAGCGCAGTGGACAAGCCAGTTTGAGATTAGCGATTGTCTAGTGGCCGAGATTGTCCGACGAGTAGAATTTCACAAGATGACAAGCTAGTGGGAGAACCAATTATCAACGTAGCCGGTAGCGTTAGTAAGCATCTGCATCTCCATAAACCGTCTTTTGATGTGGCTTCGTTCCTTAAAAGATGTTTCCTGGCAATTCCTTACTTTTTCATAGTTGTAACTTGTAAATGAGCTCCTATGGTCGCTTTTCAGTCACCAGGTCGGGCCTAGTCCACTGGTCTCCGCTAAACTAGAGAGCTGATGCTGCTCTTTATAACATTGGGGTGCTTTCCACTATAAAGCGAGCAAAAAAGTTTTACTGTCTCCGAGTTCATTCGAGCAACGGGATTGGATAAATTAGTCTGAAAAGATAATCAATTTTGCCTTCTCTAAGTCGTGGTAAGTTTTGCTGAGCCCTAAAGAACAATGAGAGTGACTGCTTGCTTGTTACTGTATCTTTTTGCTTTTGTTTTGCCATGTATTGTCCTCTAGCCAGTATTTGACTGATGTTTGTTTCCAGTATGCTTAATACACTATCTTGTGCTTAGATACACTATCTTTGAGTCCTTTCATTGAATTTCAGAAGCTGAATTTTCTAAAGCAGTGTCCCTGTTCGAAATTTGCTTACAATATCGCATAGACAAAGTCTTTGATCGATGACGATAAGCTTCTCTTAACGTGGTGTTTTCGATTAGCCAGGTGAAAGTCGAACCATCCTCTCGTATTCTAGGTAATCAGTGCAACTGTCTCGCATTGCTGTTAACTCTTACTCAACTAAACTTTGGTACCTACATTGTCCTTTGGCTTAAAGTTTTGCAGATCAGTAATGGACCCAACCATTGAATCTGGAAGTGAGGCCACCTCGAAAAATGTTCTGAGATTAGGCAGCCCCGTCGCCTCCAATCTATCCATCAAGAGCCCTCCAAGGTCACCTCCAATGACAAGCCTCGCTAACTCTTCCCACCTCATCGCCCTTTCAGCTGTCGGATCAGGTTCCGAAAATGTATTCCTAGACTTAGCCTCGGGTGCAGTAATGATGAGTCCAGCTGCGGGTTCCGGTGGTAGTCGCCTTCTCGAGCACCACGACTGTAGCAATGATCCTGAATCTCATCCGGCAGCTGCGGGAACGAACTCACTCCGAGAGTCCTTTTCTTGCAATTACTGTCAAGGAAGTTTTTCAGCTCCAGGCCTCGGCGGCCATCAGAAGAACGCGCATAAGAGGAGAGGACCTGGCAAAGCGAGCCATGGGGATGGGCATGTTTTCTCACAGAGAGATATTCCGCTTGGCGTCTTTGCCTTCTGCACGGTTCCCCACTTTCAGGGATCTGGGGATCAAAGCGCATTCCTTCCACGCACCAGGTGCCCCAAGGCAGGTTGCAACGACAAGACCACATGATCTGAGCAACGTCGCGAGTTCGAGACGGCTTTCTAGGTGTTCCTCGATCTTGCATAGAGATGACGATGTTGACTGTTTTGTGCCTGGCAGCTTCCGTCAGGGGCCATACGCTAGCACGCGCTCCTCACCGAGTTTTTGTTTTTAACTGGAGGTTCTAACATAAGCTTTGTCGCGTGAATCCAACCTCTGATGCAGGCACTCACACCTGACTTGACGCTGAAACTCTAAAAGAGTTATCTTTATTAAGTCTCATGTATGCTAAAACCCAAACATTGCACTTCTGCTTATCTTTTGGTATAGCCCATTGTTCTTTTCCAGTTCCCTTCCACGCAAGTGCTCACTCCCGTACTAAGTCCATAAATTTGTAGTTTTTCTAGGCTAAAATTGCGGCTCTCCTGCTTAATGTACTGCAACACTCATGCTCCGATTGCTAGTTGTGCTGTTTGTTGCGATTGCTCGTCTCAAATTGCCTTTTTCCCTGCATATATCCTTTACCCATGCATTCAAGCATCAACTGAGCAGCCACCGAAGTTTAATCCAGCAGGCGCGCAGGGGTTGAGATTCGGGATTCCACATTTATTCCTTTTGGATTTCATTTGAGATTTTACGTAGTGGTGAGAGATCATGAATATGCCGTACAAAAACGGAGAAA
>JAGVVM010008693.1:0-10045 GCA_019149425.1 Psidium friedrichsthalianum
AATCACACACCAAAAAAAAAAAAAACACAAAGACACACATGAATATGCTGGCAAAATATAGGGAAAGTCCTTTTAACCTTAAGGCCCCAACCCTTATTTATAAGGGTTGGGTACCCATGCAAACCACCCTACTCAAAGGTGGTGCCGCTACTGCAACCCTATTCTATCCCGCATCATTCCACCATTTGTTTCATATGTCTTCGGCTTTTTCTCACTTCGTCTAATGGATAACAAGTCTTATCCTTTGATTTTTATTGGATAAGAAATCTTATTTCTTATCCTTTAGATGATAAACCTTATCATCTCATGATTCGTGTAGATATCACATCAGTATGACATCATGCTGAGGTCATGCTTGTATCGCATGCTTACTGTTCGTGATTAGAAATTAGAATCAAATTTTATTTGATCTAATTTCACTTGTCTATTTCTATAGTCGTAATTACTAATACCTTTACAATTTTGTCTTTCATTTTAATGTTGTTACAGATTGATTATGGTGTGTGATATCCCTAGGTTTACCATTGAGTTGATAGTATGACGTATACTCACTAATTAGTATCATCAAGAGAATTAACTGTCCCTAATCAATCTCTGGATCCAATAAGCCATGAGTGACATCTAGTAATATATCATGGCTACCAAATAATGTAAATGCTGTAAGAACATGATGAACTTGTCCGCTTTGGTTTACAGTGCAATTCGATCTTTCTATCTTAGCATGTCCCGATTGAGCAAAGGTTATGAATTACAGTCAAGCTACCAATTCGATCGTATTCATCAATCTAACACGAGACATTCTCGTTACCTCGACCGAGGATTTTTCGTGCACTATCACGAATAGATAGCATAGGATATTAATCTCATATTTAAACAAGGAGCTAGATTCCACTATTGCGGATACCTTTGACTTCGCATGTGAATGAACCATGACCATCAAGTACAGAGGTGGATGACGACCCACTAATATGTGCACTTGTGAACCATGGTCACTTGACATATAAGCTAGCATTGTGCCTCAAGTCTAAGAATCTTTACACCAAACAAAGCATGAATGGTTAGAAGTTGACCTTGCGCGAAGCTTCCATACTTGCTAATCATTCATTGTGTGCCATGTTCGGTGAATTCGATAGAACTTATTCGATACGAACACCTATGTTCCAACTTAGGCATGTAATGTCCGATGACTTATGACCCGTTATCCCCATCAAGAATCCAATGCTTAATGATAAGGTTGTGAACACATGGAATATGATCATTGATGTCCACTCAATGATCCATTGAGCAGGAACAGTTTAAAGATTATATTTAACTGAAACTTGTCACACATATTCCTGACATCTTGAGAATAGGTTTAGTCAGAACTAATCTTATGGACCTCATTTATCTAAAGAGATGGAACGTGAAGAATGTACACGTCATACCATTAATAAGATTAAAAGTATAATAAAATGTCCAAATACAATCATCACATGATTGCTTTACGGCATATACCTAACAAATCTCCCCTTACACTAAAGCCAACCATGCTGATACTTTAGACCCATTCTATCAATCTGTCTTTCAAATATAGACTGTGGTAGGCCTTCGTGAAGGGATACACAATGTTTTCTATTGATGCAATCTTTTGGATTGTAATGTCCCCTCTCCCAACAATTTCTCAAATGAGATAGAAGCGCCTTTTAATATGCTTGGACTTTTGGTGAGACCTTAGTTCCTTCACTTGAGTGATCGCCCCATTATTGTCGCAAAATAATGCAATTGGTTGCTTAATTAATGGAACGACTCAAACTCTAAGATGAACTTCTTCGTCCAGGCCACTTCCTTTGTAGCTTCAGAAACTGCCACGTACTCTGTCTCGAGGGTGGAATCTACAGTTATACTTTGTTTGGAACTTTTCCATCAAATTGCACCACCATTCAATGTGAATACAAACCCAAAAGTTGACTTAAAGTCATTAGGATCTGACTAGAAATCGAAATCCGCATAAGCCTCAAGTTTAAATTCTTCCTTGCTATATAGCAAGAATAGATCCTTAGTCCTTCATAAGTATTTAAGGATATTCTTAATAGCTATTCAGTGCTCCCCACCAGATCAGACTGATATCTGCTAGTAACACTTATAGTATGGACGATATTAGGCCTCATATATAGTATCACATACATTATGTTTCCAATAGCGGATGTGTAGAGTATCTTCACCATCCACTCTCTTTCCTTAGGGTCTTGGGACACCTCGCCTTGGAAAGACAGATTTTATGCTTGAAAGGCAGTAATCTTCTCTTGGAATTTTCCATGCTAAATAGTTTTAGCACTTTATTTATGTGCGTAGACTGTGAGGGGCCAATCAATTGTCTCGATTTATCTCTATAGATCTTGATGCCTAATACATAGGTCGCCCCTCCTAAGTCTTTCATGGAGATTTTTTGTGACAAGAACAGCTTAATAGATGATAGAATTAGTATATCATTGCCAATAAACAGTATGTCATCTACATATAATACTAGAAACGCAATAGTGCTCCTACTGAGCTTCTTATATATACAAGGTTCATCCGGATTCTTGATGAATTAAAAAAATTTGACCACTTCATCGAAACAGATGTTCTAATTTCTGGAGATTTGTTTGAGTCCATAAATGGACCTTTTCGGCTTGCACACTTTATGGGTTTCACCATGAGATTCAAAATCTCTAGTTGTTCCATAAAGATATCCTCTTCGAGGAATCCATTCAGGAAGCCGTCTTTATATCCATCTGGAATATCTCGTAATCCAAGTGTGCAATTATAGCCAATAAAATCATAATGGATTTAAGCATGGCCACAGGTGAGAAAGTTTCATCATAGTCGATACCTTCTTTCTAACAATAACCTTTCGCTACCAGCCTTGCTTTCTATATTCCAATTTTGTTATCAGTGTTGATCTTTCTTTTAAGATCCACTTATACCCAATTGATACAATACTATCAGGTAGGTCAACTAATGTCCATACATCATTGAAATACATCGAGTCCATCTCAGATTGCATTACCTCAAGCCATTTACTAGAATTGATGCCTGACACTGCTTCTTCATAAGTGTTAGGTCGCTTGGTTCATTACCATCATTTATAATAAAAATGGTTGAATATCCTCAAGCAAGTATCCATAACATATAGGAGGACGAGACTCTCTCATACTCCTCCTAAGAGTTTGTATATCAAAAGCTCCCACCAAACTAGAGGTTGGTGTCTGAACCTGTGTAATAAGCGGTGCTTCATTGATTTCTTTTGCAAAAACTATTTTGCATCCAGCGCCACCTTCTTGGATGAACTGATTCTCTAGAAAAGTAGCATACCTATTAACCCAAACTCTCTGGTCAGAGTGAAAATAGAAATAATATCCAAGACTTTCTTTTGGATATCTAATGAAGCGATCCTGTTCAGATCTTGCCTCCAACTTATCTATCTTTAGCTTCTTAATGAAAGCTAGAGAGTCTCAAATCTTATTATCATTAAGACTTGGTCTCCTATCATGCCATGTCTCATAGGGTGTAATAGTCACTTTGTTCAGTATATACGCAGCGATTTCAAGCAAATCGGTGTAATTCATCATTGATCGCACATATCTAATAAAGTATGATTTCTACTTTTCGAGATACCGTTATGCTCTAGAGTAGCAGGAGGTGTCCATTGCGATAGAATGCCATTATCTTTGATATAATCCAAGAACTTGGTACTAATGTATTCGTCACCTCGATCCGATCGAAGTGCCTTAATACTCTTTCTATTTGCTTTTCTATTTCATTTTTGAATTCCTTGAACTTTTCAAAGGATTTAGATTTATACTTCATTAAGTATAAAGAACCAATCGGTAAAGGTAATTAAGTAGGAATAGCCGCCTCTAGCAATCTCATTAATTGGTTCACATACATCTAAATATATCAATCCAAGTAAGTCGGTAGCTCATTCATCATGTCCCATGAAGGCCACTTTGGTCATTTTTCTTAGAGACATGCTCGCAAGTTGAGTATGGTTTAAAACCCGATGGATTGATATATTCATATTTACGCAACTTATCGATTTTGCACTCTCCAATGTGACCTAATCTTAGAAGCCAGAGATATCTTGAATTTGGACTATGTCTAGGGCGTTTACTATTGGCATTTACATCAAAACTTTTCTGCTCATTGAGTTTGGTAATCAATGGTGTAGAGATAATGGTTAACGTACCAAAACCAACACATCTTCTATTATGAAAAATGAAACATTTATCTTCAGCAAAAGAAAATTCATAATTCTCTTTTATTAAGCATGGTATAGAGATAATGTTCCTTATAGCATTTTCATAATAAAAATAATTCTGTAAAATCATTACATGTCCTGAGAGCAAACATAAACGAAATGTCATTATTGCTAAGGCAATAACTCTTGCACCATTTACAAATGTCAGGACAATTTCATTTCACCCCAGTATCTGGGTTATTTCTAGATTCTATAATGACATGCAAATGTGAGATGTTATAGCAAAATCTAGAATCCATAAGTTGGATTCATCACTAATCAAATTAGCCTTAATAACCATAGACACCATACTTTTATAAGGTCGATCCTTTGAAGCTCACGAGGTATTTCTTGCAATTCCTCTTCCAATGCCCTATCTGACCGTAGTAATGACATCTACCTTTCTCAATTGTTGGCTTTGGCTGCATAACTCCTTTCTTAGGCTTTCTTTTGCTTTTCTTCGAAGAAGTTCTACTTCTCAAAGATGAAGCTTCAATGATGGCCATTATGTTATGCTTAGAGTTGTACGTTTCCTTCTCATATACCTTAAGCATAATATGCAACTCAATTGGGGTTTTCTCCATATTCTGAACGTGGATGTTCTAGATAAATCTAAAGAAGGAATCGGGTAGAGATTGGAGGACCAAATCCATAGCTAGCTCATTATCTGGAGGACCAAATCCATAGCTAGCTCATTATCTATAATGAGATCCAATCTCGCTAGATCTTCAATATGCTAGATCATCTCGAGAACATGATTATTCACAGATGATCCCTCTGCCATCTTCATATGATATAATGTCTTAGATATCTTATACCTTGAGGTGTGACTATTCTTGTCGAAGAATTCATTCAAATGCAAAATAATTGACCTAGCATTATCCATGTTTTCATACTTCTTCTAGAACTCACTATTGATAGAAGCAAGTATGCATGACCTAACCTTTACGTCATTCTCCTTCAACATCTCATAAGTGTTATGTTCCTCTTGGGTTGTACCCTCAGGGAACGAAGATGACATCTTTTCATCCAACACATATCTAAGCTTTTCTAGGTTGAGAACTATTCTCAAATTCTTCAGCCAATTATTGAAGTTTGGGCCAATCAAGTAGTTCTTGTCAAGTATTGAGGCTATCGGGTTTGTGTTCACCATTTTGATAGAGTATTAAATATTTGTGTAGAAAACTAAATGTTAGGTGTCATACTTTCAAAAAAGACTATTCATTATGGCATTTCAATGAAATAGATGCTCCCACTAAATTTATCAAATCTCACACTCCTCAAATGAGAGATGGTAATCCTCATTGGTAGAATTACTAGTGGGGATTGGAGCCTCATCAGTTCATGGTGCACCTCACCTAACAGTTATTGTTATTTTCCATGAACCTGATGAGCGCTTCACATAACCAACGCATCATATGCGAGTCCCAATCATAACTTCAGCCTCTAGACCATGAGAGTCTCACTTGACAATTAAGTTAGACCATCATCTCTTGTAGTTATTGAAAGCGTAGACAGCCCCTTGTCTAGCAGTTTTGAAAATCATCTGGCCTCAATCCTGCAACATCCAATGTTTAATGGAGCGGTCTAATATTATAATTGACAATTGACTCCTATGTATCCATAGTGATTCAATCTATCATTATAATGAAAGACCAAACTATGATAATGGAAGGTCACGAGTCAAACCTGCTACAACTTAATAATAAAATAAGGAGATTTTGGCCATGAAATGGTCTTACCTAGCTATGCTAACATTTAGTACATTTCCCTAACTAGGTCTCAACTATTGATTTCACTATTTACATTCTACCAGTCCTAGCAACAACCAGTAGCAGAACACCATCCAATAATAATCCCATCAACCAGAATAGATATATAAATACTCTATATAGTCATCTATTCTAACAGGATAAGCAAAATCGACAATATGAGACATTATTGAAATTGCAAAGAATTGCTCAAAAACACATCAAAATGAGCTCAGAATGTGAAAATCCATCCTTAGTCACAGTAAAATGGCGACTTGTGATTAGTCGCTCATTCCAAGCATCAAACTGTATTTCATCTCATTCCGAGTCAAAACAGTTTTTCAATTCAAGATTGGTTTAGCCCTTATTCTTGCTAAGTTGATCTCTATTAACTTCGATAGACCTCAAAAATGAAAATTAATCTTCTTATATGTGAAATGGTCTATTGCAAGAACCGTAATAAACCATTTATTGGGTTTGTACATGCAATTACGAAACTTTTTCGTCAAATCAAAGCAACGCAGCGGAATAAAAAACATAACTCGTATGTGGATCTTCCTTAGAGACTATCCGTGCATTTCAATTGAAAAACTAAAACATGCATCAAGAGGATTTGAAGGCTTACCTTAAGGAGCGCGCCTGAGCCGACTTGATCACTATGTTCTTGAGCTCCACAAATGTCAAGTCTCTAGTTCTGACCCACCATCAATCACTCGGCAATGAAAGATGAAGCTCATGGACGTTTCCTCTAAGTCGTGCTAGCAACCCTTGAGAGCCGACGTACGAAGTTTGGTCTTGGATCATGAGCTCAAGTGTTTTCATGCGAGAACGATTCTCACATGTGCACAAAAAAAAAAATATACAAAGACACATGCGAATACGTCGACAAAATAGAGGGAAAGTCCCTTTAACCTTTAGGCCCTAACCCCTATTTATAGGGGTTGGGTACCCTTGTAAACCACCTTACTCTAGGGTAGTTTTGGGGCGATGGCTAGTCCATCGCCTTTTACCAAGTCAAAGGCAATGCTGCCGCTACCCTATTTTGCCCGCATGTCCACCATTCATATCACGTGTCTTTGCCTTTTTTTCACTTCGTCTAACGGATAATAAACCTTATCCCTTGACTTTTATTGGATACAAAATTATATCTCTATCTTTTAGATGATAAACCTTATTATCTCGTGATTTGTGTAGATGCCACATCAGTATGATATCATGCTGAAGTCGTGCTTGCATCACATGCTTATCCGTTTGTGATTTAGAAATAAGAATCAAATCCTATTTGATCTAATTTCACTTGACTATCTTTTATGGTTGTAATTGCAAACACCTTTGCAATTTTGTCTTCCATTTAATGGCATCACACATTGGTTATGATGTATGACATCTCTAGGTTTTCCATTGACCTAGCAGTAGGACATATACTAATTAATTAGTATCGCCAAGAGAATTGACTCTCTCTAATGAATCTTTGGGTCCTACAAGCCATGATGATATCTAGCAATATATTATGGCCATCCAGACAGTATGAATGTTGCAAGAACATAATGAACCTATTAGCTTTGATTTATAGTGCAATTCGATCTTTCTATCTTATCATGTTCTAATCAAACAAGGCCATAGATTGCAGTGAAGCCATAATTGATCATATGCATCAACCTACCTGACGTATAGTGGCACGAGACATCCTCATCAACTTCGGTTGAGGATTTCCATGCACCATCACGAATAGATAGTATAGGACATCAACCTTGTATTTAAACAAAGAGATAGTTCCCACTGTCGCGCACGCTTGTGACTTTGCATGTGAACAAACCATGATAATCAAGAACAAAGGTAGATGATGACCCACCAATATGCGCACTTGTGAACCATGGCCACTTGATATACAAGCTAACATCGTACCTCAAGTCTAAGATCTTTACACTTTATCAAAGCATGAATGATTTGATGTTGACCTTGTGCAAAGCTTCCATGCTTGCTAATCGTTCATTGTGTGTCACATTCAGTGAATTTGATTGAACTTATTCGATATGAACACCTATGTTTTAACTTAGATATCTAATGTTCGATGATTTGTGACCTGCCATCCCCATCAAGGATCCAATGCTTAATGGCGAGGTTGCGAACACACTGGTCTCACTAGAATCATTGATGTCCACTTAATGATCCATCAACAAGGAACAATTTAAAGATTGTGTTTAACTGAAACCTGTCAGACATATTCTCAACGTCACAAGAGTAGGTTCAGTCATAACTAATCTTATGGACTTCATTTATCTAAAGAAGAGACAAGATAAATAAACACGTCTTGCCATTAATAAGATTTAAAGTGCAATAAAATGTCCAAATACAATCATTGCATCGATGTCCACTCCAATGATCCATCAACAAGGAACAATTTAAAGATTGTGTTTAACTGAAACCTGTCAGACATATTCTCAATGTCATAAGAGTAGGTTCGTTCATAACTAATCTTATAGACTTCATTATCTAAAGACGAGACAAGATAAATAAACATGTCTTGGCCATTAATAAGATTTAAAGTGCAATAAAATGTCCAAATAATAATCATCGCATGGTTGTTTTTGGGTATACACCTAACAACTACATCTACTAACATGCATACCGGCTCTTCCCCTATTTTCACCTACTAAAGTAGTACATATAGATTTGCCGGATTCTCTTCTATGTGTGTCCTTACCCAGAATTAAATCTTGAATCTCATTAAACGTCAGACTGTTGACCCAAAGGAATTACTAACAGTAATAGTAGTATTCCAACTATCAAGCAATGAGGATAATAGAATTAAAGCACGTACCTTCATCTTTAAAGTTACTATCAACTAAACTCAACTGACTACGATCATATTAAATTCCTTGATATGATTAGCAACTGACGTACCTTTGCTTATCTTTAAGTCAAATAGACATTGTATCAAATAGATCTGTTGATTGCAGATGGCTTCTCGTACATATCTGATAGGGCATTCATCACACTCATAGTGGTCTTCTCTTGATGATATTAAACACGATGTTACTAGCCAACGTTAGCCGAATAAGACCATCGCTTGGCTATCCAATAATTCCCAATAAGCTTGCTTCATCGTATCTAGTTCTTCCTAGATAAGGGTAAATGTAATTTTATCTTGATATAGGTGATCTCTATCCGCATCTTCCATAACCAAAATCCTTCTATCAAATATGTCGATCTTCACTTTTCCTTCTTCTAATGCCATCGATTCACTTTAACTCAAGAAAATCTAGCTCTGATATTAATGTTGTGCAAAAACAAGGGATTGAAGAATGAAATATACAAAATAAGAAAAAAATTGGATACCAAATGTACGTGGTTCGATCGTAGAGACATACATCCATGGGGAGAGAAGCAATGAATTTTACAATAGAATAAGCATTCAATAGAGATTACAAATCATACTCGAGTCGCTCAAATACTCTCAATGCTTTTCAACCCCAATTACATCAATAATACGCACAGTGTTTACACCCCAATTCTCATGAATAACCTCTCATAAATATGAAGAGATCAAATGAAATCTTGCCAACCAATGAATTTCTCGACTACCAATTGCTCCAACTACCTAAGAGTGAATTATTACGGATGTAATTCCATTAATAAAGGGACTCGCGAAAAACCATGCTTAAAAGCACTCTACAATTGGCATTTCAAGACCTCTTCATAGTCATGATTTTACTTCCTTTTTATAGGAAAGTGAGGTCCCACTAAAACAACGCAATGTAAACAATATTGTGCGCAAAATAAAACCTTGCCAATGCCAACTCTAAGGTGAAAAAGGTAATCATTTCAAGATTTCGAAGTCTTGGCGAATGGTCACACTTTTCCCCCGTTAAAATTCCTTGGCAGACTTCAACTTAGACACTATTTTCTTGCTTTTATCACTAAAATTGGACAGTCTTCCGCATGTCACATAATCCGAAAGTCCATCTATTGGACTTTCCTAATTGAGACACGTTCGGTAATTCAAAAACAATGAAGCTGCAATATTATTTTGAGA
>JAGVVM010008694.1:0-5000 GCA_019149425.1 Psidium friedrichsthalianum
AAAGCGTTTCTCAACAAAATGTGTTAAAACTGTCCACTGAGCCCCACAAAAAATGTGAATGCGCCACCGTCCATCGCTTACTTTCGTTAAACGCATGCGTCGAACCTTGACGTCGCCAAAACGAACACCAACTGAGAAAAGGCGCTGCAACTCCTGCCCCCCCCCCCCCCCCCGCCCCCTGACGGGGCGTCGGAGCGGTTGAAGCCGCCCTTCAATGTTGGGCACTTCCTCGATCCCCTCGCCCTGTTTCCTCATATGACTTCCCGTTGCTGTCTTTCCCCGCTTCTCTTCGTAATTATTATACGCTCCAAACTACGAAGGATTTCAGCCGTACTCCCCCCCCCCCCCGGTTGGCATGCAAGCATGTGTGCAACGCAACATATACCAACTGCATTGGTAATAAATGCTATTAATTTAAAAGTTGGATTGCAATAAAAATAAAGCATAGACGCAAACAAATGACGTGTATTTTGCGTAAATATGAAAAGAAAATCATTGGAAAAACTGTCAGAAACCTTTTCTTTTCCATCGGGCATGAACCTTTGATGTTGCCCGTCAAGTATAAACCCGTTTATATACTAATCAATTTAGTCAGACCAATCAATTTTTCACCCTGGAAACGATGATGTGAAAGTCGAGTGCCCTACGTGGCATGAGCAACGGCAGAGTGAACAATTTCTATAAAAAAAAATAAAAACTTCGAGTGTTTGATTTTCGTCTTTTTTCTTTCGAGGCCCAAAACATGTCCGGCTGGCCAACCTCACCAGCATGGGGAGGGCTGTGAAGTTCGTGGTCATGGGAAAGGGTGGTGGCCCTTGCCAAATCTATTCGAAGGCAAACCCTCGTCCGCCGATGACAAGGATTTGCGACCCTTGTCCAAGAGGCCATCGAGGGTCATTGGCTCTTTACCTATGGCCACAAGGATGGCACAACCCTCGACCGGACTTGAAGGAAAAACAAAGGAAAAGAAAGAAGGAAAAAATTAAAAATAGATGTACATGCAGGCCAACTATTTTACGCGGCATCACCAATGTTCAAGTTGGGCGATTTCCCATTAAAATTGACCAAATCGACTCAATTGGCAAATTGAAAGGTTTAAGACTTAAATTAGCCGAAATGCAATGGACAATTTTTCCCTGTGTAAAAATTGACATTAGGGATATTTGCTAATGTTCTTAGTTATCTCGCACCAAATAGATAAATAACCACGAGAATTCGAGTTCAACTAGGTTTCACAGAAGACTTAAGGGTGCGCATCGATAACACTTTTAGAAGTGAATTTTCTACTCCAAAAGTGCTTAGGAGCATAAATCTTTTGATAATGTAACTTCTGAAGTAGAAATCGTTTGGTAAACAAAATTTACTTCTAGAATAAATTTCTACTTCCGAAGTGAATTTTCACTTATGAAGTTATTTTTTCCCCAATTTGAGAAGTAAAAAAAAAAACTGCCTTCTCAACTCAAGAAATACCACCACCACTGCCCCTCGACACCAACCGCCGACCCACAGTCATCACCAACTGCACGATCATTGACCTCCATCGGCTGATGTCCACACCCACGCCGAACAATGCCGCCCACCACCACTAATCTCCACTCGTTGTCGCTACGACCATCACCACTTGCCGATCACCACCGTCGCCGACCATTGCCCATCACTACCTATGAACATCGCCACTTGTCGATTACGCTATCATGACCGCACCAACTATAGCCTCTCGCAGCCAACTGTTACCACTTGTCACTTGCCGCCTCTATGTTACCATCGACCTCCACTAGCCATTGCTCATCTCAGAAACCGCCGAAGTAAAAATAAATAATATTTTTTATTTTCAAAAAGTAGATAATAGTTTTTAATAATAAATATTATTTTTTTAAAAATTAAAAATGTTTAAAAAATGAAGTAAAATTTTTTGGCCACCGACAATAATTTTTTTTATAAAATATTTTTGTGTTAATGATGTTTCAGAAGTAGAAATTTTAATCGTTACTAAACGAATTTTATTGTATCATCAGAAATCAACTTCTAGAGTAGAAGTGGAAAAATCAACTTCTACTTCTGAGTAGAAGAATTAAAAGAATTAACTTCTAATCATAAGTTGATTATTCTAGAGCAAAAGTGTACCATGCGCACCCTATTCAGACGCAGCGGTAGATTAATTTAGGTATAGTCGCGCTTTGAACAAAACGTGCTTATTTATTGTTATAAGAACTAGAAGCTTAGACTGTGAGTACCACTGAACTTGACCTTATGACTTGGCCGGTTGTACGATGAATTTTCTCCAACATTGCCGTTCGCACTTGAATTGAACTTTCCAAGGAATCGAAAGCTTAAAAGATGTTGTGCGTGCACTTGTCGTCGCTTGGGCTATGCCTTATTCCAAGTTGACTTAGCCAGAAGACCCAGTTGGAGAGAAAAAAAATGATCGATCGATCGTGAGGTGAGGAGATTAGCAAGCAGATCATCACCTCATCAGTTGGTGATTAATTATGTAATAATCTGTCTTGTCCCCTTTGTCGGATATAATCTTGCTCGGGTCGCCTTCACATTAGGGGAAACCAATTCAGATGATTAACAAACAAAATGACTGAAACTAATCCCAACCTCCCGTGTTGTATGCCTTCGTTCTCAAAGCTTTCCTTTCGCGTGGCGAGTCCGGGAAAGATCTTATGATCCACTGAAAAGCAGTTAAGAGCATACTTGTGGTGCAAACGGCCCATCTTATCGGATCAAAGTTGTAATACTATCCTTGAAAGGTTTTAGAATAATAATTGAGACGACATCGTGGAGTTTGGAATATTTTACTCTTTGCCCCAGCTTTTGGTTTTTGTTCCCAACAGCGCTCCGCCTTATGTGGCCGAGGAAAGGGAATTCAGATAATTTTTTATAACAAGTATGGCCGCACGGAGCCTGTTACGGACCGGCGAGGACAAAAAAAACAAAAAATTTATACAGTATCAATTGACAAAAAAAGAAAGTGTGAAAAAATTGGAAAAGACTCTAAGCACATAACACATCACTGAACCCAAAAATACTTGCAACATTAAAATTTTACTAAAGCAGCCACGTGAACATCTGAAAGGTTTCCCCGTTTACTGTGTTGCGGTCGAGATTAGGATCCTTATAAGAGTATTATAAAACGAATGACGAATCCGTAATGCAAACCAAATTCGGGGGGGTAAGAAGCGTAAGAGTTTCGGATAATATTCCCACTGCTACTTTCGGGCCTAGCGATGTCTGAACGATCGAACTGCAAATTTAGATTCGATAGCAGACTGAGTTTAGTTCGGCGAGCTATGCTCAAGAAAGCTTGTCTGAACACGAGACTGGCGGAAAAGATTATCGAGAGAAAGGGACCTGCGTTGGACAAGTACCCCTGCCTCGAATCTTCATTTCACGATATGTTCCATATATTTATTCAAAGTCTTCTAACTAGTTGGAGACGACTTCCAATTAAGAAATGACTATGAGCCTTCACCTTCGTAATAAATATTTTTTATGGGAAATGAATATGAACTTCCTCGAATGTCCGTTTCGGAAACCGCTATTATAAATGGCCACCGAAGAACTCCCCGGAAACAACCCCACTACCAGCATCACAGTGGTTCCTAGCTAACACTCAGTGGTATCATCGGCCAGGTTCGTCAACATGAAGATCGTGGACGAGGTCCCGCGGCTGGCTCCGAGTCTACGAGGACGGCTCCGTGACCAGGACGTGGACCGGGCCGCCAGAGGCCAAGTTCATGGACGAGCCCGTGCCTCCCCCTGAGGAAATTCGTCGCCGGGGGTCGCTGTCCCCGACGTTGTGACCGACGAAAAGTCTGGCCGCCGGGTCCGTGTTAACCTCCCGGAAGACGTTCCGGAGGCCGCTCCGCAAGCTCCCGGTCTTCCTCACTTCCACAGCGGCTGCTTCGCATCAGCCAGATCCCGGCTGGTTCGAATGTACTACAACAGAACCTACGACCAAGCTGGTAGCCTCGGCCCGGGCTATGCAGTCTCGGGCCTACCTGAGGCTGGCCCCGGGCGCACACCGGCTGCCCTGCAGCCATGGAAGATCGGCTACGCCGGCGCTCGAGTGGCTCAGCTCGGTGGCAGGGGCAATCCGCGAGCCGTGGTGGCTCGAGGTTGAGGTGGGATTTACTAGGATTTTCCCTATTGGAGACAGTTTGGGCGGGAATGGGCGCACGAGGTGGCTCGCACAGAGCCGGGAGGCGGAGAGCTTGGGGCCATGAGTTGGCGGGCGACCCAATCTACCCGGGGTTTGTCCGGTCGGACTGGAGCCGGTCCGAGCTGCCGGCCAACCCCCCTCGAGACAACCTTTCCCCTTAATCTGGGTCAGATGGACAAGTTCTCCTACACCTCGGTCGCCCGGGGTCGAACCAAGGACACCCAATTACATGCCCCGATGGGGCAGGGGCGCGCCGATGGAGAGGATGAGGTTGCGCCGGTGCTGCTCTGCGTGGCGGACAAGGACCTGGTGGTGGACACCGAGATGGAGTACTACGAGGCGATGAAGGCGGGAACAAGGAGGTGGAGCTGCGGTGAGCCGTGGGGCATGACGCTAGCTTTGTATATGAACAAGATGGCGTGGACGCGGACCCGGCCACGGCCGCCGAGACCGGACCGGCTTATCGCAGGCATCCACCGAGATCATCAAGAAGCACTGAGTGGAATAAGACCCGCTACTAAAAAAAGACAAGAAACATGCAAAGATTTGTTTTATTGGGAAATGTCGTGCATTTATCTTTTATTTTCCTGTTCCTCCGTTTGCTGCAATTTAGACAAAAAGATAAAAATAAATAAATTATGTTTGCCGCGAGTGGCATTGCCTTCTTAAAACAGTTAGGGATCACAGTGGCAACGTGAGACTTTTCCCTGAAGAGCAACCAAGAATTACAGACAGTAATATTTGTCTTTAGACTATACGAGAAATCCACCGGCAAGGATATCGAAAGCTACAAGCTGTTGTCGTCTTCTTTGTTTGATTGCTCAATTAACCT
>JAGVVM010008694.1:10000-32274 GCA_019149425.1 Psidium friedrichsthalianum
CATTCGGACATCGCATTCTTTTATAAAACTCTTATAAGGATCCTAATCTCGACCCAAACAGTAATGGAAACCTTTCAGTAAACGAGGCTTTTAGTAAAATTAAAGTTGTAAGATTTGTTGGGTCAGTGAGTTTATGCTGAGTCTTTTCCTTTTCTTTTCTTTTTTGTCAATCTGATAACTGTATAATTGTCCTCGCGGTCCGTAACAGGCTCCGTCGGCCATACTTGTTATAAAAATTATCTGAATTGCCCTTAACCTCGGCCACATAAGGCGGAGCGATGTTGGAACAAAAGCCAAAAGCTGGGGCAAAGATAAATATTCCAAACTTCCACGATGTCGTCTCAATTATTATTCTAAACCTTTCAAGGATAGTATTACAACTTTGATCCGATAAGATGGGCCGTTTCACCAAGTATCTTACTTGCTTAAAAAGACTTGGTCACTCGCACAGCTTGAGAACGAAGGCATACAACACGGGGAGGTTGGGATTAGTTTAGTCATTTTGTTGTTAATCATTTGAATGGTTTCCCCTAATGTGAAGGCGACCCGAGCAAGATTATATCCGACAAAGGGGACAAGACAGATTAGTACATAATTAATCACCAATGATGAGGTGATGATCTGCTTGCTAATCTGTCCTCACCCACGATCGATCGATCATTTTTTTTCTCCAACTGGGTCTTCTGGCTAAGTCAACTTTGGAATAAGGCATAGCCCAAGCGACGACAAGTGCACGCACAACCATCTTTTAAGCTTTCGTTCCTTGGAAAGTTCACTTCAAGTGCGAGGCAATGTTGGAGAAAATTCACGTACACCGGCCAAGTCATAAGTCAAGTCGTGTGCACGAGTCTAAGCTTCTAGTTCTTATGAAAATAAATAAGCACGTGCTTTGTTAAAAGCGCGACATACCTAAGATTAATCTACCGTGCGTCGAATAGGGTGCGCATGGTAACACTTTTGCTCTAGAAATCAACTTATGATTAGAAGTTATTTTTTAACTTCTACTCAGAAGTAGAAGTTGATTTTTCCACTTCTACTCTAGAAGTTGATTTCTGATGAGAAAAAATTCGTTTAGTAACGATTAAAAATTTCTACTTCTGAAACATCATTAACACAAAAATATTTTATAAAAAAAATTATTGTCGGTGGCCAAAAAATTTATACTTCATTTTAAACATTTTAATTTTTAAAAAAATAATATTTATTATTAAAAACTATATATTACTTTTTAAAATAAAAAATATTATTTATTTTTACTTCGGCGGTTGGAGACAGCAATGGCTAGTGGAGGTCGATGGTAGATAGAGGCGGCAAGTGACAGGTGGTCAACAGTTGGCTGCGAGAGGCGATAGTTGGTGGCGGTCAATGATAGCGGTAATCGACAAGTGGCGATGGTCATAGGTAGTGATGGGCAATGGTCGGCGACGGTGGTGATCGGCAAGTGGTGATGGTCGTAGGCGACAACGAGTGGAGATTAGTGGTGGTGGGCGGCATTGGTCGGCGGTGGGTGTGGACATCAGCCGATGGAGGTCAATGATCGGTGGCAGTTGGTGATGACTGTGGCGGCGGTTGGTGTCGAGGGGCAGTGGGTGGTGGTATTTCTTGAGTTGAGAAGCAGTTTTTTTTTTAACTTCTCAAATTGGGGAAAAAATAACTTCATAAGTGAAAATTCACTTCGGAAGTAGAAATTTATTCTAGAAGTAAAATTTTTACCAAACGGATTTCTACTTCAGAAGTTACATTATCAAAAGGATTTATGCTCCTAAAGCACTTTTGGAGTAGAAATTCACTTCTAAAAGTGTTATCATGCGCACCCTTAGCTTCTGTGAAACCTCGTGAACTCGAATTCTCGTGTTATTAGTCTATTTGTGCGAGATAACTAAGAAACATAGCAAATATACTATGTCAATTTTACACAGGAAAAATTGTCCATTGCATTTCGGCTAATTTAGTCTTAAACCTTTCAATTTTGCCAATTGAGTCGATTTGGTCAATTTTAATGGGAAATCGCCAACTTGAACATGGTGATGCCGCGTAAAATAGTTGGCACTGACATGTACATCTATTTTATTTTTCCTTCTTCTTTTCCTTTGTTTTCCTTCAAGTCCGGCGAGGGTTGTGCCAATCCTTGCTGGCCATAGGTAAGAGCAATGACCCTCGATGGCCATTGGACGAGGGTCGCCAAATCCCTTGTCAATCGCGGACGAGGGTTTGCCCTCGAATAGATTTGGCAAGGGCCACCACCCTTTCCCATGACCACGAAGGCTTCACAGCCCTCACCCATGACTGGTGAGGTGGCCAGCGGACATGTTGGGCTCGAAAGAAAAAAAGAAGAAATAAACACTCGAATTTTTTTTATTTTTTTTTATAGAAATTGTTCACTCTTGCGTTGCTCATGCCACGTAGGGCACTCGACTTTCACATCATCGATTTCCAGTTAAAATGATTGGACTGACTCAATGATGAAGTATTAAAGGGTTTATGACTTGATGGGCAACATCAAAAGGTTCATGACCGAATTGGACAAAAGATAATAGGTTATGACTTTTTCCAATGATTTTCTTTTCATTTTACAAAATACGTCATTTGTTGCGTTGATGCTTTATTTTTAATTGCAATCCGACTTTTAATATAATAGCATTTATTACCAAGGCAGTTGGTAATGTTGCGTGCATGCTTGCAATGCAACCGAGTACGCTGAATCCTTCGTAGTTTGGAGCGTATAATAATACGAAGAGAAGCAGGGGAGAAAGACAGCAACGGGAAGTCAGATGAGGAACAGGGCGAGGGGAGCGAGGAAAGTGGGCCCAACAGTTGAAGGCGGCTTCAACCGCTCCGACGCCCCGTCGTTTCGCAGGAGTTGCAGCGCCTTTTCTCAGTTGGTGTCGTTTTGGCGACGTCAAGGGTCGACGCATGCGTTAACGGAAAGTAAGCGATGGACGGTGGCGCATTCACATTTTTTGTGGGGCTCAGTGGACAGTTTTACACATTTGTTTGAGAAACGCTTTGTTTTGGCATCACTGGACTTTGCGTTCGGACGCAAAGAGGCGCCAACACGAGAAAGGCCAGAACACGTACTCTATTTCGCTGCCTTGTGAGAGACGATTCGATTCACAATTCAACAAACGGTCTATGCCATGTCCTGAAAACTTCCGCAAACCATTTCACTGCGGGACCACAGAGAAATTGTTTAAAAAGTCATAAATTTATTGCATTTTTTGTCAATTCAGTTATAAACATTTCAATTTTGCTAATTGAGTTCATTCGGCTACCATCCTTCGCGGTATGATGAACGGTGACATAGATAATTTTAAATAATATTTTCAATAATTTTTGATTTCTTTTTTTACAATTTTTTCTCAATTTTTTTTTTTTTTTTTTTTTTCCCTTTCTTCTTCCTTTTGTGGTGGTGGCCACAGGCGATGGATGGGGTGGCTTGGCCTCGCCTGGGCGAGGGCTCCGGGTGTCGGTCGGCCAAGCCCAAAGGAGTACCTAGATGAATCCTTGTTCCGGCTGGGAAGAGTGCCTTAGTCACGGTCTGGATCCTATCTCGATTTTGTGGGTATGTACGCTCGCTTGTTTAGTGTCTCCCACTCACTGAGTCGAGCATGATCGAAATCAGAACGACCGTTTAATCCCGGAATCGAACGAGCGGGGACACGTTCGATTCCGGTTGATTCGCGTGCTCGCTTCAGGGCGTGACGAACGTGACGGGTGAGACATCGCGATGACAATCCGGTCCACAAATTGGCGAACGCGGGTCAACATCGAGGCGGTGTGAGTCGTGTGACCGCCCACCGCCAGTTTTGTCCTTTATAGCTCGCTTACAAACATGCACGGGAAAGTCGTTTTGATTTTCTCTGGGAATCTTGGATGAAAACGACCTCACATGGGATGCTGAAATTACCAAAAAGAAAAAAAAAATCATGAATTTATTGTAATCGTATCAATTCAGTCTTAATTTTTTTTTTCTGCATTTGGCTAATCGATCCACTTTGATTGGCCAAAGCACTGATGTGGCAATTTTATATAAATTTTTAATATTTTTCGATTTTTTAGTTATTTTTGATTTCTTTTTTATTTTGGTTTTTTTTTTTATCTTTCTTTTTCGTTGTCCATATTCTTCTTCAAAAGCTTGGTCGCCGGCTGGGGAAGATCAGCCAAAAAAAGAGGCGATGAGATCCCAGTTAGCGAAGCCACGTCCCATCGGCCACCGGCTGGAGGAAGCAAGATGAGGAAAAAAAAGAAAGGCTGCATTATGCAAGAGGAACAAGTGGCCCAGGTCGCATTGGCATCCAAGAGGAACAAGCAGAAACTGCACCACTCCTGCCGACATTCACCCAGTTGCAAAAGTACGTTTTCAATGGGAGTCAGTTTGTAAAAGAGTTTTTTTATGAGCTCTGGGCCAGTGCCCCGTTAAGCTAGCGATTGATGGATTGTACATGTAAATTTTCGAATTTTCAAATTCACCCCCAAAACGAAAGTTTCGATATAGATCCGCCCTTCTCGTCAATTCTCGTGGCTCGACTTGTCGATCTATCCGGAAAATGAAAGTTGGCTATTTCAGGGGGAAATCTTCACCGATGAAACGTGTGCTTTTGGAGACAAGACACGCGACTCATGCACCTCGAAAAAGATGATAGAAAGTGCGACGAGCAAAGGAAAAGTCGAGGGGGGCGCGTTTTGCGTTGTGATACCTAAATGCGAAGGGTGATGAAAATGTGTACTTTTGGAGATAAGAACATGCGATGTGTGCTCCTCGAAACTAGACGACAGGAAGTGCAACAGAAAAAAAGGACAAGTCTGAGGGCGTGTTTTGTGCTTGCAAGACCGAGGCATGAATATTCTGTTTGAAAAAAATATAAAAATTGATTGTCGAATATTTGAGCACGTTGGTAAGATCTCATGCCTTATTCATGGTGGGCGTTCGAAGAAAATTGAAGGCCAAAGGGAACCACAAGCCTCCTGTGCATTTAGTTTTGTGTCACAAGATCACTGTTCACGTTCAACTTTGTACACTTTTGTCTGTTTTTTTTTTCTTTTTTGGACTTTAGTTGTTGAGAAGATTTCACGCATGTCCTCATTAAATGTAGTCTTTGACATATATGTGTCTTCGTCAAATGCATTTCGTGCGTTCGGCTTTTATATAAAGACTGGAGGGTGAGTATTGTAATTTGTAGCTACCATGCATAAAGCATTTCAATAAAAAAGATTTTCTCCATCCGACCTTTATTTTGTGCCATCATTCTAAATTTTCATAAGTCGTCATTATTGTTTTGGCTCCAACATATTCGGGGTATGGTTTGAGGATTATGATCTCCGCTTTTGGTAAGTCGTGTTTCGGAGAAAGGAGAGTTAATGGACGCAAACCTCATGAGATACTTGTTCATTCACATAATGTTTGATTTGAATGGTTAGGAGGAAATATGATTTAGATAATTACGAGAGGAAAGAAGAGAACCGGTTTGAAAAAAAGCGACTTTATTTCGATCTAAACTAAAGGAAAGATAACGAGAGTCGTCTCCGTTTCATTTTCCCCTGAATTATCCGCCCGCTTGCTTCGCATAGGGTTCACGAGCTTCGGCGCGGTACACGGAAGAATCATGTATTCGAAATGAGTCGCTTTTTTCTCAACACGTGAAATTTGTTGGGAATCCACGGGGACCGCGCTACAAGGTAACGAGTATTCAAGACTCTTTGAACACTCGACTAATCTCTTTCGGCGTGACACTTCTCCTATGCCCCCATGCACCGGGTCATTACCACAGGCACATAGCCCTGTGCTACTGGAGTTGGCCCTAAGAATGTGCAATTGCTGTTATTCAAACCCAAGCCTCGAGTCACCTTGAGCGGAGGGGATGAACCCGCTTACCACTTGAGCAACCCGCCTTAAAAATTGTAAAAGAGTTTGTACATTCGTACACAAATCCCTCCAATCAAATTTCGCCAATCTCTCCTAATTTATCTTACTCCCTCCTAATCTTTTTTCTCATTCTCTTTCCCTTCATCAAAACAAGATTCTGTTTTTCAGAACCATTTCTCTTCGCGCCTAATTCCTCCTATCAAACTAATGTGTTAGGAACTTGATAGGAGCGAACACCATATTTCAGGAACCTTATATGGGGTTTAGAAGAAAATGAACCTCACATTGTTCGTTCCAACTTTGCCCCAAATGATAGAGCCCAAGCAAATAGAAGACAAAAATCTGTCCATTAAGTGCTTTGGACCCTACCAAGTAGGGCCCTAATGGGATTGTCTCATCCCAGTGACAACTATGCCATAGTCCATTTGCTGAATGGGCCTAGTCTGGAAATGTCTGAACTTTTGGAAATTCCCAAAAAAGAAAAAATTTCAATTGAGCTGAGGTGAGCTTAATCAATTGGTGACTCAATTCGACCAAAAAGAAAAAAAAAAACTATGGCGACTCAATGCTAGCAGGCATGCGGCCCTACTGCTAAAGGAATTTTGGGGTGGGGCCGGCGGGTATTTGGTTCGAAGTTTGATCCCTGTGAGCATTGCATACACAAGTACATAGAAGAGAGGCGTGAGATCCAAAAAAATAAAAATAAAAATTGATGACTCCAATGACTGGACCCAAATGATTTCTTAAGTAACTTTGCCATTTGGGCTAGCCTCTTGGGCCCTTTCTTAAGCTGAGAGGAACCGAAAAGAACGATCATCATCACATCCACCGTCGGCGTGGAAAAAGCTATTTACATGTTTATCATTAAATGAACGTCGTTTACATATGTCTTTGGAGATAGTTTTATATCGTGTCAACAATCAAATGATGTGAGTAAGTCACTCCGTATAATGGCAATGAACGGAAAGAGAAAATATTCCAATTGGAAAATGGAAAGGAATACGAATTGCCGAAAGTAATGTTTGTTTTCAGACATCACATGGATTATCGAATCTATGAATTGAGTGTCCACTGTCTCTGCCTAAAGAACAGAATTGATGAAAAGAAGGGAAACAAAGGAAGTAAAACGGTCACGTCCTTTCCAGGGGAGGAGGCTAAAGATCTTCATGGTTTCCACTCTCCACGCTTATATTCCCTCAAAAGTCAAGAGATATGTGTCCATTACTTATTGCCAAGTACGCTTTTAGAACTTTCACTTGTATATGGGTCCGTTAGCGTAATTGTCCACGGAAGTCTTGAATTCATTGTATGACGGCCAATTTAGTCTTAAGTATTTTAATTATATCAATTTAGTACCGAGTCTTTTAACAATTTGTCAATATGATTCTTCTGGCCAGTTTTAGCCTAAAATCTTTGACTTGATAACTGGTTTTGAGTAATCAAGAAAACTGTTATGCTAGTAAAGTCCACTTTGCAAATATTTTTAGTAGAATTTCAATTTTTTTTCTTTTTCTTTTTCTTTTCTTTTTCTTTTCCTATTTCTTTTTGTCGACTGTTAGGCCTTGGCGATGGTCGGCGGAGGTCACTAGCCAAGGGTGATGGCTCGCCTAGGGGAGGGTAGGCAAGGCCATTCTTTTGTCCGTGCCTGATGAAAGGAAATAGGAAACAAGAAAAAGGAAAAAAAGAACAAGAAAAAATTGCAAAAATCATCCATAGAACGGCTAGAGTCTAAAGCGATTTTCGGTCAAAATTGATCGGAAAGAAAACATTGGCAAATTCACAAAAAAAAAAAGTCAGGACTAAATTGGCACAAATTGAAAGGTGTGGAACTAAACTGACCGCCGTACAATAAGTTTAGGATATCTAGGATAATTTTCCCTGTATCCATTGCTAGTTCCCTTTGTCCCATTTAATGACGGATTATCATCGGTTAAATGCTATTAGGAAAAGTCATTAATCAAGTACTTGGATGACTATAAGTTTCAATGGAGATGTTGACTCAATCAAACACCATAACCATGTCCTTCACAAAAAAAACAAAAAAATCTAATCAGGCGTGGTAATTTGCGCCCGAGCATGATGAAGAAGACCAAAAAAAAAAAAAAAAAGGCCTTGACGTTTGGTGTTGGGTAAAAAGTGCCTCTTGGCCTCACGACTTTTACAAGACATAACTTTCTCGTACGCAAAAATAACGAAGACTCTCACACAACTTCGCTTACGCTAAGTCAACCAGATAGAATTCATTCATTCTTGATGATTACAGATGAGTGGCCAATGCAGAAAACAGAAGATGTTTAGGGGGCTTCGTGTGGCGACCACTAAAAAAAAGAGAGCGCAAAGACGTTTGGTTGCCGCATAGGCATCCTGATGATCATCTTTACGGATTTTCATTTTCCGGTTAAAGGGTTGGTCAGCTGCAACGCATTTTCTGCAAGACAACCTCCGGTTATTGGCGAGTTTATCTTTTGAGGTGAAGGTTAGAAAACGAGGTAGCTTTTTTCATGGGTGTCTTAATCCGAAACCCTAGTTATCATGCCAGATGAGGCTGACCACGCGATGCTATCGTGGATCAGTTTATTGGGAAGTGCTTTTTCCTCGTCTGTTGTTCATTGGTTAAACGTGCAGTACAGTGGCATCTTAAGGTCGTGGCTCGCAGAGAACCAGAGAAGAGTTAGCATCAAGCTGCTGCTGACAGCGAAGGATTTTAACCCAATGGAAGCTGCAGATTCTAATGGCCAGCATTTTCTAGCCCTTCAAGAAGTTTCTAACTAGCAATATGAGAGAGATAGAGAGAGATGTACATATACAGTTGGTGCTTCTGGCTGTCAAAATTTCAACCAAGTTATTAGCCTGGTTTTGGATAAGGTTTCACTATCGACTTCTCTAAGTTTGAATCTCTCTCTCCGTCTACCCATTTTAAAACTTGTGGTGATCATTTAGACAGCATCAAGTAACAAGTATGACTGTTTAAGCACTTAGTTTGTGCATTTGTGAGCGAGTATATTAATCGCCCGTTCGATTAGCTGTCAAATCACTAGCTTATTGGAATTGGTTTGAGGCACACTGTGCTTCCAATACGCGAGCTGTGAAAATGCTTGGATGACATTTAATCCGTAAAAATCGCCAAAGAAATTATCCCGGATTTACCAAGCTTGGTCTGTAGATCACTGCGTGGGAAGCCTGAAAAGCCAATCTAAAGCGAAACGGTCAAGCAAAGACTGAGGCTTTCCTGATATGATGGGTGTAACATGTATATGTTAGTTAAACCTGTCCACAAAGTTTGAAGCTTTCAGGTTCATGGACATGTAAAGAGAGAAGCGGACAAGAAGTGCTGCTACTATGGTTTCTCAATGTAACCAATCTGGGTCTCGCTGATTAAGAATCAGGTCCAACTTTGTTTGAAGCAAAGCTAAATCATGTAAAGGTAAGTGCCCTACTGTTGATTCTCAAGACTTTAGCTGTTAGATAATGCAATGGTGATTATACTTTGTCTTGACATAGAATCATCTGAAGGTGGTAAGTTATAGAGAAGTGGCATATACTAATTCGAGAGAAGACATCACTGCAGATAGATCAAAAACTCCTGTGACTCTACCATTGCCGATTTTCAGAAACAAATAAACCTACTTTTGGAGACTGGACCTCATCAAAACATCCCCAAATCGCATCAAACTAATGAAAATCAAATTGCTCCAATCACTGTCGACATAATGTCCGGCCTACCCAAAACTATTGTGTAGATTTCTATAAGTTGATACATTAGTTGGAAATTGCATATCCGGCCAAGAGCCTCCTTGCACACTTGCTTTGTCAATTGATTTACAGCAGCATTTCTCTTGGATATTTAGTGTAATAGCTAAGTAAGAGCGTCATTTGCAGATCATGGCGTCAAGCTTTAGACAGCTAACCCCACTTCTTAAGACAAAAGCAGGTCCTTTATGACCATTAGTTTGTCCAGTTTGGCATGAAACTTGTTATGTAATCGGAAGATTAGTCAATAAGGTACGAACCACAATTATTGCACACTGAAAGAGATATAAAACCCCAATATACTTGCATGCGATATTTCGTTTGTCCTCTCCACTATCTAGCACACACCAATATGCAAATTGTAAAGTTGTTTAATAAGCCAAGGAGGGCACAGAGGAAAAGCTCTAAAGCGGGGGAATGGAGAGCCCTTGATTGCACGGAAAAGATTCATATGTTGGGTAGCAGAAAACTGAATCTTTGACCAGAAACTTTTAACATGAAGGTGATGTTCGTGAAGGATTCAATAATAGAACGACACTTTCCGGTCAATGTACTAGATAAAACACAGCACAAAAAAATTGTTTTGTGCCCTTGCTTTGCTTAAAGGAATGACACCAAAGGGCACAAAAGATGTGTCTTCTTTCTCCTCTCTCCCCCCCCACCCCCCCCTCTCTTCTTTGTGCTAAGATTTGGCGCACAACACACAAAGAAATAAAGCATAAAAGCAAAAAAAAATAAAAATCGAGACATTAAGTTTATCATAGTTCACAGATTACATCCAGTATGGAATTTTCCTATAATTAGCAACCTCTTTCACTTTACAAGCGAAAAGAGTATATATAGTCGTAACTATTTGTCGGTCAAATCCAAACTATTAATGGAATATGGGCTTAAACTATAAATCTTTTGGTGTCTAGGAGATGTTGCCTCCTTGAGATCCCTGCCTGTCCATTGGGAAAAGGAAACTCTATGCTTTCAATGATGTCGAAAGAGAGTATGAATCACACCCGCAACGCCCTCTCCTTCTCTTTAAGATGAAGGGCAAGTGCAGGAGATGAAGCAAACGTGAGAAATGAAACCGCCTTTCGCTAGCTAGCTAGCTAAGAGACGGCCTTTTACGTAGGGAACAAACTTTCCGACTGAAAAGATAATGGTGGTTTTCCTTAAGGGGCTTTCAAAGAATGGCTTAAGAGAAAAGTGGCAAAAAGACTGAAAGTTGATGGATTGATACGACAATTTGGTCAGCAATTTTATAATTATCACTCTAAAGGAAAGGGGAAGAAGAAGATTGGTTAATGGAATGCTCTTCGTATGCTTCATTGTTGCATCTTTTCTTTGATTGCGGTCTTTCTATTATTATTATTGTTTATCACACCTAAAGGAAGTGGACGTTTTTTCATGCATGAGCCCCATGCAGATCGATGGGGTTGGACATAAAGCGTGATTACGAAGTTTCCAATTATTGACCGTTTTCTAATCCGTCGTCAACACTTTTGGAAATGGTAGGGGCGTCAATTCGAGGGCCGGCTTGCTAAAACGTTGTATTAGCAAAACAATTATCAGGGTGTTTAAGTTCTCGACAGGTTTGCTAGAAATGTTGTTATTACGAAAACAATTACGACTAGGAAACTCAAACGAGTAACACGATCGACGCATCGCGGTGCCTACGAATTGACCGTCGGGTGGTCGCACGAAATTCTTTTTTTGTTTTTTTTTTATGTTGATGGGAAAGCCCGCCTGAAAATTCACAAGAATAATTAATGTCGGGTCCGACCAAAATAGGTGGAAGAGTACATTTTTCATACGTTTCATGTAGCAATCATCTTTGCTCTTAATCAGCAAAGAGCACCTGCAAAAGTTTGAGTCGATAAAGCCCCACTTAATGACCTTTTCTCGTAATTCACCTGCTGCGTTTCCGCTACTACATCTTGTTCTGTTCCCACTAATTTGGGAGAAGGATATTTTATCGCAAAATGACCATTCAGCAGATTTTTTCTGATTATATATTTTCGATTATATATTTCCTAAACTAAGGAAAATAGAGGCGATATTGCTTGGTGAGGGGCTGAATATTGTTAGGATTCAGCGCACAAGCCACAAACGAAGTAAAACGTAAAATGAGAAAAAGAAAATCGAGATAAAAGATTTATTTTGATTCATTATTAAACTAGTGCTACATCTAGCAGAGGATTTTACTGTAATTAGCACCCCGCATCTCTCGTGTTTTCCTATCGATGGGGAGTATAAATCGTACCCCAACAAATATTCCACGATCGAGAAACCTGTTCTCCAGACATGATGGAAACTACACCTCGAATAGATCTGTGCACATTTCTAGGGTTTCTTCACAAAGGGCAATGTATCGGCTCAGTGGAATATGGGTTGGACAATTGAGCAAGTTGGTGCCGCATGATACGATGCTCGATATTACTTAGTTTATTGGCCACTCGAGTTGTTACTATCTTTCATTTTGTCCCCATGCTCCATGTTTCGCACCCAAGTTGCTGTCGGAAAGAGATGTCTCTTTCACAAACCCTAGCATGGAAACTACGGTAGTTCCACCATAATTACTTTTACCCTTAATTCCAGGGCAGAAAAGTTCTGTAACTTAAAAAGCGAGCTCAAAACCGTCACAAGTGATAATTAGAAACATAGTAGATGAATTAATTTTTTTTTTTCCAAATAACGAGAAGCTTCCTTTAATTAGAGAAAATCGAGGGTCGTGCAATGTCAAACGTAAGAGTTTGTTTAACTTCACTGATGATTACGTAACTTCGGTTAGATAACTTGGATGATAAATCAAATTAAACACAAGAGGTTTGCGAGAAAAGGGTCGAAACTAAAATGACAGAAAGACGGAAAAGTAGAGAAACAAAATGGGAATAGAAATGGGCGAGAGGGCGAAGAAACAAAGAAGAGACACGAAGGAAGCAAAGCAGCACAGCTTTTTGCCATTGCCATTGCCATTGCTCTCGTGGAGAACAGCCTTGCAGGGTTTCCAACATAGCCATACAAAGCGTGTGGGTCATTTCTACTCCCTTTTCTTTCCTCATTTTCTACTTTCAGTCCCATCACTTTTGAAACTTTTTGGTAACCACAGGAAGGAAATTTCATAAAACTGTCTAGCTAGCTAGTTTTTTTTTTCTTTTGGTTTTTTTGTAAGGGACTAGCTAGCTAGTTATTTACGCTCAGCTAATCTAGTTTTATCAAATGACGGTCGACCCCAAAGGATTTTTCCGTGCCAGACGCTTTTGAAGTTTAAACTGCTGGATGAATGCACCATTTTGAATATTTAAATACAAATAGAGGAGGTAAACAAGGGCCGAAAAAATTTGAACTTGTGATTTTCTACTTTGGTACCATGAAAGATTTTGTCGGATCTCTACCGATTATTCTGAAAATTTAAAGATGGAAGGGTGATACTTTAACTCGGCCTGTCAAAGTGTCACTGAATGACAATAGGAACTCTCGACTTTATACTACCGAGGTTAAATTTTTCTCGTGTTGCTGCTCGGTGATCTTTTAGATTACCCCATGCTTACGGTGGGTTAGCTTGTTGACCTTGGCTAATCATTTGAGCCGGCTCATTCTTCTTTTTTTATTTTCTCGCCAACGAGTTGTTTAAGATTGAATTGATTCAGTGAACCGAACCATCCATCCAACTTGAAATTGTTCCTAACTTTTATCTCCTCGCACAGCTCTTTTGGAGTAACATTTGGCCCAGTAATGTCTCCATACAAGATTGTCATGGCATAATCGAGCCAGCCTCGCATGGTTGGTGGTCGATTTCGTGTCTGGTAGATTGACATTTTCGACCAAGCTATTGCAAAGACGAGTGGTACACGCCAGCAGTCATGGTCTGATGCAAAGTGTCTTTTCTGATATTTCTTTCCCTTTCCTTCTTTCCCCCCTTTTATTTTTTGAAATTTTTTTATTTTCCTTCTTTGTAATAATTTTAGTTTTGCAATTGAAGAGATTAGGGGTGGACATGGCTTCATGACAAAATTGGGAACTCTGGATTTAGGTTTTACAGTATGCAAGATAAGTTTTAGATTTCAAAAATTGATAAATCAATTTCGACGGACAGGTTCTAGGTTCCACAACAAGTAGTTTTGTTTTTCTTGTTCCATATCTTTCTATGATCCTGCGGTAATCAATGTTGTACGATGATGAGTGTGTAATTTGGAATCACTAATTCAAACTTCTATATCCGTTGATATCTATGAAGAGGCTTTTATTTTATTATGCTTCATATATTTTGCATGTCTAAATATGAGTTACGACATTGAATTGTAGCAGCAAATGATAGTCATTAGAGGCGAACGATTCACTGCAATTCGTTCAATTAAAAATATAAGCGAAACTTAGATAGGCTTCTAAAATTTGTAATACGATAGATTTCAGGTCTCGAAAATTAAAAAAATCAATTCCGATGGATATATTTCAGGTGAAATTTGAAAAGACCAGTCACCCTCAGCAGTGATTGAAAAAACTGGGAACCCTCCCTCTGCTGCGGGATTTTGCATTTTGACGTGACGACTCGTGCGAGGTAATTTGGAGTTGCGTGTGATTAGCATTAAGGACCAAACCTCGCCCGATTTCATTCGTTTCCGGCGACTCCACTTTTTTGAAAAAGGACTTTCTCTGTCATTTATAAAGAGAAAATCACACTAAAACTTTGAGAAAATAATCTTAAAAAAAATATCAATCAAACTTAACCAAAAATGAAAACCCTGTCCATGTCCTCGTGTGACTTGTCGAATCTTTTCCAAAATCCTTTCACGATGCATGTCAGATCTAGGCATCCCAATTTGATTGATTGGGATGACAGTTTCTCCTTTCGAATATGGAAAATCAGAATTTTAATCAAATCATACATCGTAATATATTAATCCTTATAATTCTTTAAGAGGCTTATCTAAAATATTCGCTATATAGCTAGAAAGACGTTTCAAATGCCACACATAGGTTACCGGACATGCTAATTTGATGTATCCCATCTGATATATTCGTATCCGAGAATCAACAAATTCAAATCCGCATTGCTCACAAAATTTCAGGTCCTCTTTTTTCATCTCCGATTACTAGATAATGGCCACGAGCACAAATTCCATTTTACATGACCAAAAATTCTTTCACAAACAATTAAAAAGGAATTGGGCAGTCAAAAATGATGAAATCATATCAGCAAGTGATCCAGTTTCGACAAACAGATCTGTAGTCATTAGTTGTCCATCCCACCGTCTGACTTGGTGGGACGGTTGGTTTAGCCGAACCATTTGAAAGGTTTCGCGTATCTTATTTAGAAAAAAGAAATGAATTGTAAGAGTTATAGACTTCTTAAAAGAAAAAGTTGTAAGAATTAGGAGGAGGAAAAAGTGCAAACAACATCCATTGATTCGTTTGAGTAAGGGGATGCCAATATGAGAAGGTTATTGAGTCGACGCTTGAGGATTCCAATTAAGGAGTCTCATGGGGGATATTTGACCCTAACAATCGTATAAGCAAAGTCAACAATAACACAATTAGATCGGCACTGAATATAATCAGACATGAAGAGTGCTTCTGGACTTAATGAGGCATCATCCCTCTCGCGAGCCACGAGCCACCTCATATGAGCGTTTATTCTTTTCGTCACGAGTAAAACAAGTTCCGATTTCGATTTTTGGCGATGCTCGCATGTATCTTTCAAACCCTAATCATCCCTGTAATGAGACGTGAACTACCCATATGATCAGCTCTTTGACAGAGTACGGTGCGTCTAATTTTAAAATTATTAATGAAGGCTTCGATCTTTTCGAGGTTCCGAGGAGAAAATTGTCCAAAAGTTATGAAGTTATTGCACTTTTGCCAATTCAATTATAAAATTTTCATGTTTTGCCAATTGACACGTTTAGCCAGACTGCTACGTGGACGTCGGTTGTTCTACGTGACACGAGCGATGTAGACTGAACAACTTTTGATAATGTTTACATATTTAAATTTTTTTTTATCATTTTTATTTTCTTTGTCTTTGTTTTTTGTTTTATAATTGTGGCCAGTGGTTCTGGGCAAGGGCGTTATGGCTCCGCTAGCCATAGTTGAGGGCGGCGCCTAGATCCAAACGAGGGCATCATAACCCTCGCCTAGCCCAGGCGAGTGCATCGTGGCCCTCGCAGCTGAACATGCGAGGGCGCAGAGGCCCTTACCTGTGGCCAACGAGGGCCATGGGCCACAGTTGTAAAAAAAAAAAAAGTAAAGAAAAGAAAAAATAAACAATAGAACAAAAATAAAACGTATTTGAAAAGGTATCAATTATTCTTAAAAATTATCCATAACAGCACCGACCGAGCCACGTAAGACGGCTAGCCCCACGTTAGCGATTTCCGGCCAAGATTGACCGGCTGGATTCAGTTGGTAAAACATGAAAATGTTTTAAGCTCAATTGACACAATTTTAAAAAAAAAAATTAGGATTGAATTCGTGAATTGATTTATGATTTTTTTTTGGACGATTCCCCCTCCACTTAGGAACGATCGAAATGCATCAGGGTGGCCCGGTGATGAACAGAACCGTTTTTGAAAATTCAATTGTGCATGTGACATTAAACTTTGTGTTAATTATAAACTAATTAAGATGAAGCGCACTGAGCACGTGAACGACTCTTGCTCTCGAAGCCGTATATTCTTGCTGTCTAAAGGCTAAATAATACAGTAAAACACGCGCGATGCAAAAAGGCAAACTCGTTAGGAATATTCTTCCACTTAACTCTCAGTCCCTTCCTGCCTGAAACGTCGGCTCTCCAGAAGGAGCACGAAGTAAATCAATTAACAATCACGTCTTCATTAAGAAAAATATATTTTGCGAAGTATATACGAACGTCGGTACGTACATTACGCACGTGTCTGTTGTAGTACACGTGGCGTGCTCACCTCTTATTTGGTTAGAGTACTCGTGCGCTTGGAACATAAGAGCCTCGTCATTATATCGACAGATAAATTAGAAGCTAATTTTACGATAGGCACGTTGGTAAATGAGAGTGTTCTTATCACACGGTAGCAGGTGTCGTGAACCGTGCAACCCGCGTAGAATCGAAAGGGAAAATTACCCCGATCGGTCCTAATGCAAATTCGGTCCTAAACTTTTTAATTTTTGCCGATTTAATGCTAAACTTAGGAGTGAAATTTCATCATACTCCGTCTAGCGAAAATTCAGGGGAATTCACTGACGATGGCGTGGCGGTCCAGCCATCGCAATTGCACATTGTCTAGAGAGAGGGGAGAGGTGGACAACGCGTGGAGGATTCGAGTTGTTGAAGATCCGAGTCACCGAGCAAATGGGGAGTGGCGTAAGCAGAATCCCACTAACCTTATGCCTCCCTCTTCTTTCTTTAGCCATGCAATTTCAATCTCTCTCTCTCTCACTCATGGAACATAACACCAATCCTTGTCTGGCTCCATTTTGTTTCACGAAAATAAACCCTTGTCTTGCTCCGTTACACAATAATGAATGAACAAAAATATTTTCATGATCCGCAAAAATATTTAGATTTATATTGGTGTCGACACCGAAAATCATTTTAATTGATTAATTATTTTACGTGATATAAGCAATTATTTTTAGGAAAGTATTTTTCAGTTGGTTCGTTTTCTGCGAATTAAATAGAGCTTGGATGGATAAGGAGAATTTCTTCTTTTGTTTTTCCCCCCTTTTTATTCCAAAAACAGAAAAAGAATTGTAAATATTCCATCAGATTCCACAATATAAGCCCCAGCACCACCCTCCCCTCCCAAAACTCATATAAATAACCCATCTCATCCTTCCTTCTTCCTTAGGGAGCGACTCAGATCACCCCCCTCCCCTCTCTCTCTCTCTATACCCCTTCACACTTCACTGCTTTCTCTCTCTCTCTTCATCTCCTCTTATCTGTAATTTCCCAAGAGAAGGGGGAAAGAAAGGAAGGAAAGGCTCCGCCATGGACAAGCTAAAGGGCTGCAACAAGTTCCTAGAGAACTCCAAACCCTACTTTGCCATGATCTCCTTGCAGTTCGGATACGCTGGCATGAACATCATCACCAAGGTCTCCCTCAACCACGGCATGAGCCACTATGTGCTCGTCATCTACCGCCATGCCTTTGCCACCGCCGTCATCGCCCCCTTCGCCTTCATCTTCGAGAGGTCGGCAACATTATTTCGAGCTGGCATGCTTGCGATGATTCTTCCTCCTCTTCTCTTTCTTCAAATTGCCTAAATTTTCTTCCACATTACGTGTTGCAGGAAGAAGCACCCAAGATCACGTTCCCTGTTTTCATGCAAATATTCGTCCTGGCACTACTTGGGTAAGGCCCCTTTCTTGTCGTAATAATCGCACACTGTACATCTAATGACGCAAAGTACGATGATGCACTAAAAAAAAAAGTTATGTACTGATCATGGCTTGTGCCTAATTAATAGACCGGTGATTGATCAAACTTCTACTACGCCGGGCTGAAGCTCACTTCTCCAACTTTTTCGTGCGCATGAGCAACATGCTTCCCGCCATGACGTTCGTGATGGCTGTCATTTTCAGGTAATTTGAAAATTACAAGCAATGATCTTTTCATCAACTTTAGAAAAGACGTGAGTACAGAGCTTCTTAGAGTAACTAAAGCTAATTTTTTTTTTCCTTCTTTAATTTGGCATTGATTAGGATGGAAAAGATCGATGTGAAAGAGTGAAGTGCCAAGCGAAAATCATAGGGACCGGGGTGACCGTAGCGGGGGCCATGCTGATGACCCTGTACAAGGGTCCGCTCATGGAAATGGTGTGGCCGCACGTCCACCCCCAGCCATCTGCCACCTCCGGCGGCAGCGGCGGTGCCACCTCCGACAAGGACTGGCTCCTCGGCTCCATCCTCCTCATCATCGCCACTCTGGCATGGGCTTCTCTCTTCGTCCTCCAAGTAAGTTGATGGACTACTTCCAATAATTAAGTAAAAGCAACGTAATTTCACATGTAGCAAACTTAGCAACTCACTTTTCTGGACCTCAAATCATCACAAATCAGAAATAGTAAGCCTCGCCCTGAAGGAAGAACATGCTGCTACGTGTACACTAGCCTTTTTGGCAAGGGTATCATCAGTTGGTACTTTTAAAACATGAGCCAAGAAAATGCATACTCTCCAACATGTAGATGCCGAAAGTGGGGAATAATTCGTTATCTCGACGGGAAACTAACCTGTTCTTTTCGATGTGATCCGCTGAACTATCGAATTAATCAGTGAAATTATCTCCCCATAGAGTCCACATGAAAGTCATTGCTCTAACTAATGATTTTTTCACAATGATCATTGGATGTTCGCTAGTTATTTTTATCATATGCTTCGCACGGGCAAGATATACAATTGTCATTACTATTACTTGTCGACAGATACGCAAAGCCTTGGAGACATACGGAACCACCAGCTCTCGCTCACGTCGCTGGTGTGCTTCGTGTGAACTGTACAAGACAATCGCAGTGACGTTCGTCATGGAGCACCGATCTGGTTCCTGGAAGGTCGCTGGGACATGAACCTCCTCGCCGCCGCCTATGCTGTAATAATCCTCTCTCTGGATCAAGCAGCATATGAGCGCATCGCATAAGGAAGAAATAAAATAATAATTGACTAACTTTAATTTGGGTTTCTGTGTATTCGGGAATTGTGACATCAGGCATTTCATACTATGTGCAAGGCCTGGTGATCAAGAAACGAGGGCCGGTCTTCGCAACTGCTTTTAGCCCCTTGATGATGATCGTCGTTGCTATCATGGGCTCTTTCATCCTTGCATGAGAAGATTTACCTTGGAGGGTAATTAGTCCTTAATCTTAATTACTTCAAAACTTGTCCTTTGTAATAACAGATGATTGGCTGACACTGTTAAAGGAACAATTTGCCCACGAACTCGCTTTATAAGTTGCGTAAAGGAAACAACTTTGTAGTTATATAAGTAAATAATTGATATTGACGTCGTATTAAAGAATGATAAGCACAACCCCATAATCTTTCTTTTATGTTTTATATTGGGGTGCGGTGCTTGGAGCGGTTCTAAAAAAATCGGGCGTACTCGTCCTGTGGGGCAAACACAAGGAGAAGCAAGAGGAGAGATGTTGAAGCAACTGGAGATCCTACCGGAGGTGTGGAAGGGTGTCCGCAGAAAAACGGGAATCACGGTCGTCGCACCTGCCCATCCTCTAAAAATAACTCGGAGACAACATCAAAATGAAACGGCGTGGAGCTCTACAGAAAGCCGAGGGGCCAAAAAACAAAAAGCTCTCTGGCTGTGTTATCACCATGCCATTAAAGCTCCCCAATGATGCCAAAGCTAATAGTGAAACTTCTGGAGGGTTCCGGGCTTTTTTGTGCTTTCACCCCCATTTTCTCCTTTCCCTCTCTTCCTTTCCTCTCCACACCCCCCCCCCCCCCCCCCCCCCCCCCCCCCCCTCCTCTTGTCTTCTTCATTCTCATTACTTTTCTCTTTTTGTTCCTCTTTTAATTTTCTGATGCTGGATTGAATGTGACGATGAACATATAAGCTGAAGATGTTCCAAGAGTACTTGTACTAATGAAGATTTGAGAGAATCCCAGAATCTCTTTTCCCCCCCAATTTGGCCTCGGTGTTTCTTTGGAATATCATGTACCCGCCGGGTTTTCTTGACTGTCTGAGTCAGATTCCCAACGAGGGATCTGTCTGCGCTGAGTGCTTGACCTTCAATCAGCAGATATGTTCGTGCAACCATACTTCTTTGTTGGCCTACGTTGTTGGAATGGAATCTGAAAACTTGCATCTGATGCGTCCATATTCTCTCCAATCAATGTTACCCCTAAAAACCGCAGAAGCAAGAATCTCTCTCTCTCTCTCTCTCTCAGCTCTCAGCGCAAAATATAGGGATTGAGTAAGAGAGAGATGTGACGTAAGGGGAGATACCATTTGGATTCCACTAGCAAATCTAGTTGAGCATTCGAAACGAAGTGGATGCTGATGAGCGAATCACTCTCGCTGTCCTGTTCTTGAGGATGCAGATTTGGTAGTGCTGATTGTTTCTTTAAGTGAGATATGAAGGTAAAGATGATGCTTTGGGAAGAGAGATCTGGAAAATCAATCTAACGCAAATGATAACTCATAGTCGGCTTCGATATGTTTTGATCTTTATTTTCTTAACTAGATTCGAAGTCTTTTGAAGTAAAGGCTTGTTTGGTAACTTTTTTTGTTCCCATGATTTTGTTCTTTGGAACAAAAAAGAATCAGAAACATATTTAATAAGCAATAATTTTGATTTTGATTCTGCTCTCGAAATAATTTTGGACAAAAATTAAAAATAAAAAAAGTTGGTTCTCCAAAAAAAGAGCATTTTTCGATAATCATAAAAAAAAAACAAAGTCTCAATTTTTTTTAAAAAATTAAGTCCACATGAACTTCTGAATTAAAAAAAATTAAATTAGATTTAAAACTGTACTAACTACTATTTTTAAAACACATTTTTAAAAAATTAATTTAAAATAATCTTTAAAATTAAAAAAAAAAGCTAAAATTTTTTTAAAAGGGAAAAATGGAGGAAATTAAAAACATGTTAAAAAATTAAAAATTAAAAACTTAAAAGATTTTTAAAAAGATGAAATATTAAAATAATAATTCTCACCACTTGATTATTTTGGGAATAAATTTTATGCAGTTATCAAACGCATTTCTATTCGGCAACATAAATTTTGTGCAGTTACTAAATGGTTCTAATTTTCTAAAATCATCAGGGACAGAATCAAAAAATATGATTCTACTAAATTATTTTGATCAGAATCGTTGCCAAACAGGCCCTAAGTGTTTAGTATATCTAAAAGTTCAAATGATAATAAGAAACATATGATTAGAATTCAAGTATGTGCTATTTGGACTTTGTGCCTTAATGCTCATGGGATGGAGCGCATATAGAGGAGAGATATTTGTTTAAAGAGGATGGAGCCACCATAATCAACACTAGAACTCGGTTTATATAATAATCCACCCAATACCCAAAACATCCAACTCTAGAGAAAATTCTAGCAACTAAGATTAATTAATAGTGATTATGGACGGAAGACTGACGATGATAAATTAAGATAAAGTAAAAGTTGCGGGTTTGTTTATGAGACAGAAGAAATTTTGGATATAAGTGGGAGAGATGCTAAAATTGTGAGTTTTTTGAGTTGAGGGTTTTTTTATGAGACAATTTTTTTTTTTTGGATATAATTGGAATAGATACTAAGTTTGGGTGTTTTTGGGTATTAATTAGGCCTTACAGTAATCGCTAGCCATTTGTACACTTAAAGCTATTGCATGATGATCAACCTCATGTTATTTGATATATAGTCACATATCTCTCTCTGTGTTTCGGAGAAGATCGCCACCTTCTCGCTCTTTACATATTGTGGAACCACCCGTCGGAGGTCGAAGAGAGAAAATTCTAAGATCAGTTCGTAAATAGAGTGGACATTTGGTTTTCGTTCATTTGTGAAAAAATTGTCTATCAGGAACATTTTTTTTTTTTCATTTCCGGTGTTAAATCATTAGAAAACAAGTCAAACGGGGAGAAACGGGAGAGAAGAAGAAAGGAGCGGGGAAAAAAAAAATTAGGCGGACATGGGGAGAACGGGGAGTAGTAGCGGAAGGGGGAGGAAGGGAGGAGAAGGGGG
>JAGVVM010008695.1:0-26048 GCA_019149425.1 Psidium friedrichsthalianum
CTTCTCGACGAGATGTTTAGTATAGCTTGATTGAGATACAAAAATACCTTTCTCCGAGTTTTCAACTTGTAATCCGAGAAAATTGCTAAGCTCCCCAGCATCTTCATATCGAAGTGCAACGCAAGTTCTTCTTGAAGATGGACAACCTTAGAATTGTTGTTGCCCGTTAAGATTATGTCGTCAACATACAAGAGAACGACCACCATAAGTTCGTCATGCTTCTTAATAAAGAGACTTGAATTTGACTCCGACGCTGCATAGCCGCAGAATCTCATATATTTAGCGATTTTTTCGTACCACACACGCGGAGCTTGCTTCAACCCGTATAGGGCCTTCTTGAGCTTGCGCACATAATCGAGATGACCCTCAATCACAAACCCAGGTGGTTGTTCCATATAAATACGTCGATCAAGCTCTCCATTTAAGAAGGCATTTTTAACATAAAGCTGCCATAATTTCCAACCGAAACAAGCCGCTAATGCTAGGATGGTACGTACCGAAGTCATCTTTGCCACGGGACTAAACGTTTCTTCACAGTCTTCTTCGTACCTTTGAGAAAAGCCTCAAGCAACCAGTCTTGCTTTGAATCGGTCTATGCTCCCGTTAGCCTTCCTTTTGATTCGAAAGACCCATTTACAAGAAACGGGTTGCACTTCGGAGGGCACATGTCTGATTTTTTTGTAGGGCATCCATCTCTTCCTTCATAGCAGCTTCCCATTCTTTTACTCCTTTAACTTCATCATAAGAAGACGGTTCTTCGTCATCAATCGGGTTTGCAAGAAAGCAAGAGAAAATTGTGACGAAATTATCATCCCTATAACGAGAAGGCCTCGCAACATTTCTTTTCGAACGGTGGCTGGTTGTTTCTTCTTGAATGTTGTTATCTTGGGCAGAATTCAAGGTCTCCCTTTCTCCTAGATTTTCCTCTGACGAATCCTCCGAAGAGTGGGACAATGGCAGACCAATGATAGGATCTTCTTCCACACATGCGTCTTTAGAGTAGTAGGAGGAAATCTTGTCGAAAATAACATCATGAGATACGACGTATTTGTTTGTCGCTGGATCCAAACATTGCTAGCCCTTCCTTCGCTTGTCATAACCAACGAAGATGCATTTCATAGCTTTAGCATCCAGCTTGCTCCTTTGGGAATCGGGAACATGCACATAGCAAATTGAGCCAAAAACTCGAAAGTACTTTACGCTCGGTTTGACATCAAAGAGCATCTCATAAGGTGACGTAAAATTGTTCGGACTAAGTGGCACCCGATCTATCATATGGGCTGCACATCTCATTCCCTCCGCCCACAACTCTTTCGGTAAATTCTTCATATGCAACCAGCACTTACACGTTTCCACAAGATGCCTAATTTTTCTCTCCGCTATTCCATTTTGCTGCGGCGTCTCTGGGCAAGACAATTCTCTTTTAATACCATTCTTCCGACAGAATGAGAAAAACTCATTCGAACAAAACTCTCCTCCATTATCCGTCCGCAAAATTCGAACTTTTCTACCTAACTCCCCTTCCACGGTTTCTTTGAATTCTAGGAAATCCGAGAATACCTCCGACTTGTGTTTCACGAAGTAAATCCACTTGAACCATGTGTAATCATCCACAAACAGTAGCATATATGTATATCCAGAATAAGAAGCCGTTCGAATTGGACCTATCAAGTCACTATGAATTCGTTCCAAAGGAACTTTGCACCTCAAACTCGAATTATCAAATGGGAGCCTATGAGCTTTTCCAAATTAACAGCCTTCACAAAAACTTTCATCCTCGAATTTTAACATTTCCGGTAATCCTTCCACTAATTTCTTTTGAGCCATTACCTTCAGCTTAGCCATGTTAAGATGGTCGAGTCTCGCATGCCACAACGATGTTGTATTGTTGCTACTCATCTTCTTGATATAGGAGTTCGACGCGGATAAAACAAATAGATCATTTATGCGTGTACCTGTATGAACAACATCGGCCTTGATTTCCTTAACGTTCTGAAGGAACTTCACATCTTCTAATATGAAAAGAACGAAGTTTCCAGCATCCACCGTATTCACCACGGAGAAGAGATTTTTTCGTATCCCGGGTACGTGGTATGTGCTATTAAGCGTGATTGACTCTCTACAATCGTTGTCAATGATAACGGTGCCTTCCTTCTAAATCTGATGAACCGTATTGTCTGCGGTAACAATACCACTTCCGTTGTTGTGTACACAAGACGAGGAGAAAGCCGATTCATCTCCGGTAATATGGTGACCGCAACCCGAGTCAACAATCCATTCCTTGTTGATCGATTGTTTTCTGCGAGATGTTCCCTCATGAGATGTGCAGCCCATGTGATAAATCGGGTGCCACTTAGTCTGAATAATTTTAAGTTGCCTACCAAAGTCCTTTTTACAGGCACCAAAAGTCCTTCTTACAGGCAACCAAAGTCCTTTTTACAGGCACCCAAAGTGCTTCTTACAGGCACCCAAAGTCCTTCTTACAGGCAAACCAAAGTCCTTCCTACAGGCACCCAAAGTCCTTTTTATAGGCACTCAAAGTCCTTTTTACAGGCAAACTAAAGTCCTTTTTACAGGCACCCAAATCCTTTTTACAGGCACCCAAAGTCCTTCTTACAGGTAAACCAAAGTCCTTTTTACAGGCACCCAAAGTCCTTTTTACAAGCACCCAAAGTCCTTCTTACAGGCAAACCAAAGTCCTTTTTACAGGCACCCGAAGTCCTTTTTACAGGCACCCAAAGTCCTTCTTATAGGCAAACCAAAGTCCTTCTTCTAGGCAAACCAAAGTCCTTTTTACAGGCACCCAAAGTCCTTTTTACAGGCACCCAAAGTCCTCTTACAAGATAGGTCGCCTTTTCCATCATGGATTGACCCACCATACGGGTTGACGAATCCTTTTCATAGGATAGGTCGTCTTCAAATGGCGAATCCTTCTTACAGGATAGGTCGCCTTTTCCATCATGGATTAACCCACCATACGGGTTGACGAATCCTTTTCATAATCAAATGGCGAATCCTTCTTACAGGATAGGTCGCCTTTTCCATCATGGATTGACCCACCATACGGGTTGACGAATCCTTTTCATAGGATAAGTCGTCTTCAAATGGCGAATCCTTCTTACAGGATAAGTCGCCTTTTCCATCATGGATTGACCCACCATACGGGTTGGCGAATCCTTTTCATAGGATAGGTCTTCTTCAAATGGCGAATCCTTTTGATAGGATAGGTCGCCTTTTCTACCATGGGTCGACCCACCATACGGGTTGGCGAATCCTTCTGACAGGATAGATTGCCTTTTCGGTAATGGATTAACCCACAATACGGGTTAGAGCTTAACTTTCCTAAGGTATTCTCAGAACGAATCCTTGGGCATCTTTTCCAAAAGCATTCTCTCATTTGGGAGGTTTTATATGCGATCCGTATGCAATGCATTTTTATCGTTTTGCGGGAAAAAGTTTTGACATGCGTTCCTTATTAACTGCATTTTTGCATCCATGCATCATTTCATTGCATAGAAAAAGGGATTAAAACCCCACAAAAGGTCTGTCATTTGCATCTATCAAAATTTAGGTTTCAATTTTGTCTTTGAGCATAACCTCTACGAGCCTCCGCTCAAAGAGGGGCATCTGTTGACACCTAAATTTTGATTTTTGATTTTTTATTTTGCATAAAAATGAGAATTGATTCTCGCCAAAAATAATTTTTCATGCATAACATGTCTAATTTTTCTACATTGCATTGAGACTGACGACGGAGGATTTGAGTTGAAATTTGATAAGTGATCGGACTGGGCATTCGGAAAATGCACCAAACATTTTGTGAAAATTTCTTTGGGGACTAAATTGCGGATACTCAAAATCTCAGGGACTGAATTGCAAATACTCAAAATCTCAGGGACTGAAATGCAAATACTCAAAATCTCAGGGACTAAAATGCAAATACTCAAGACTTCAAGGACTAGAATGCAAATATCAAAAACTTGAGGGATCATTTTGTAAAAATAAAAAAATAAGTTAGTGGAGAAATTAGAAAAATAAAAGATGTCTTTCACTAAATAAAAAAAAGGATGGTCCTCCACCACAAAAAAAAAAAGATGTCTCCCATTAAGAGAAAAAGAAAGAAAAGGAAAGAAAAAAGAAGAAAAAGAGAAGTTAGTGGAAAAATTAGAAAAGAAAAGATATCTTCCACTAAATAAAAAAAAGGGATGGTTCTCCACCACAAAAAAAGATGTCTCCCATTAAGAGAAAAAGAAAGAAAAAAGAAGAAAAGAGAAGTTAGTGGAAAAATTAGAAAAAATAAAAGATGTCTTCCACTAAAATAAAAAAAAAAGAAAAGAGAAGGAGGGAGGAGGCCTATAAATTGGTGGTCTTGAGAAGATTGAAGAGGAGAACCAAAAAAGAGAGAGAGAAGAGAGGAAAAAAATGCAGAAGGATTGAGATTTTGAGAGAAAAATGAGGGAGTGATCTTGAAGAAAAAACAAGAGAAAAGAGAGAAGTTTTAAAGAGAGCTTCATGTGTACTATTTTCACCGTTGGATCGTCTCGAATTTTTGATATGTTGTAGCTAACGTCAAGACGATTCCAACGGTATCAAGATCGCACAGATCGGACAAGATCTCACTATTGGATGTTGCTGGGAAGCTCACCTCCACCGTCCGTCATCCATCTTCAATATTCGGTTGTATTCTGTTCATCCCTTTTTCATATAAATTTCGTTGTTGGCTCGTTTTGAATTTTTTATATATCACAGCTGACACCAGGATGATTCCAACGATATCAAGATCGCTCAAATCAGACAATACCTCATTGTTCGATGTCGCCCGGAAGTTCAGCCGCCCGCCGATCGTCTCAATCTCGGGTTGTATTCTGTTCGTGCATTTTTCATATAATTTTCACCGTTGGATCATTTTTAATTTTTGATATGTTGTAGTTGACATCGATATGATTCCAACGGTACCAAGATCACCCAAATCGGAAAAGATCTCATCGTTGAATGTTAGCGGGAAGTTCTCGACCGTCGGTGGTTCTAAAAAATCCAAAAAAAAAAACGGAAATTTTCTAAAAAAAAATTAAAAAAATGTTAAAAAATATTTAAAAAATCCCAAAATTTTCCAAAATCCTCCAAAATTGGAAAGCGTGTCGTTTTAACCGACCAATCCTATTTTTGACTGGTTTGTGCTTTCGATTTTTCAAAATGACGATTTTGCCCCTTATGGCAAATCATCTCGAAAAAATTCTCAAAAATTAGAGAAAAATGGAAAACAATCCATTCTGACTGGGTAATCTCATATTTCATGATATCGACCCAGATTTTTCCTCAAATGATAATTTTGCCCCTCAAATGGCAAATCATCCAAAAAAATCCCCAAAAAAATTGCATTTTTGAACTTCAATTGAGAATTCATCGAAATTGCCAAATCAAACATTTTTCATGAAATTGGTACCGAAAGGGCATTAATTGAAAAATTAATGTAATCAAGTCCCGAACTTAAAATCTCTGGTTCGCGGAAGTAATTTAGTTCTCCCACTAAATTACTTAGGTTTCTAATCAACCTACCAAAAAATGATTAGTGGCAGCTCCTTGATAAATCTTTTTTTGAAATTGACCTAAGTTGCGACTTGGTAGAACTTGGGAGAGTTCGCGCTAAATTAATTAATCTAATTAATTAATTTGACAATCCATTAACCTAAAAATTGGACCTCCGATTTTTTAGGTCGCGACAAGAGAATATCCTTATGGTTCCAATGAACCTTAATATGTCTTACATTAATGGTCGACCTTACTTTATGTGTAACAAGACATATCTTTAAGGCCAGTAACTAAATGCCCATGGCCATTACTCAAGGTTTGCACACACCTTAAGATTTTCACCAAATAGTGATATAAACACTGATACATATCATTATGCTACAAAATGCAACAAAACATATGTAAACTATATTAGAGCAAACGAGAACGATGCCTCCCACTGAATCACAGTATCCAATGATACTACTAAGCCCATATAAGTAACATGTCGCTCAAAAGCGCAAGGGCGAAGACCTTAAGTCAGTGGGTCTGCAATCATATCATCTGTACGAATATGCTCTATTGTAGCATCACTTTTTTACATGGATTCCTTTATGGTCAGAAATTTGACCTCCATGTTCTTAGATCCCTTGTGACCTGTGTTGTTGTTAATGAACAACATTGCAGAGTTATTGTCACGGGTCTATCAACAAAAATCAAATATGGTTAACTCCCAAATGAGGTTTCGAAGCCAAATTGCCTGAGTAGCAGCCGAAAAGCATGCTATAAACTCCACCTGCATGGTAGAGAAGAGTATGGATTTCAGTTTCTCACTTTTCCATGATACTGCACTGCCAGCCAACATAGATATGTATATATTCTGTGGTTGACTTTTTGTCATCTTGACACCTTGCAAAATCCGAATCCGAATATCCAATTAATTGCAAATTCTGATCATGTCTGTAAATCAGCATATGGTCTTTTGTTCTCCTCAAGTACCTCAAAACTTTCTTGGCAGCAACCCAATGATCAGGTCCTAGATTCGACCGATATCTGGTCTAGTGCAGACTTGAGCATACATGATACTACTAAGTGCACTAGCGTAAGGTACATTCTTCATTTCGGCTTTCTCAATATCTGAATGAGGGCATAGAGAAAGACTCAATTTATCACCCTTATAGACAGGAGCAATTCCTGACTTTTCTTGGCTTGCAATTCTGCATATTGAATCTCTCCCAGATGCAATCAATATATGCCCTCTGAGATAAGCCTAGAATGTGGCAAGAACGATCTCTATCGATCTCAATGCCAAGGACAAAAGACGCTTCACCAAGGTTCTTCATGTCAAAATCACTTTCTTCATTTTATGCGGCAATCAAAGAATACTGCTCTCAAGTAGAACGTTTTCTACATAAAGTATAAGGAAGATAAGGTTCCTCCCACTGACATTGCAGTATATACACCGATTCACTTTATTTTCGATCAAATTGAACGAAGTGACTACACCATGAAATTTTAGACACCATAATCTGGAAACTTACTTGAGGCCACAAATAGACTTCTTTAGTCTGCACACAAGTTCGCCTGATGCATCAGCTGCAAAACCTTCAGGTTGCACCATATAGAGTTCTTTATCAAGATCTCCATTCAGCAAAGCAGTCTTAACATCCATTTGGTGCAACTCCAATTAACATGAGCAACTAATGCCATGATTACTCTAAAGGAGTCTTTAGAAGAGACTGGACCAAAGGCCACTTTATAGTCTACTTCTTCTTTCTGAGTCAAACATTTGCCTATAGATGTGGTCTTAAACTTCTCAATCTTTCATCGCATCCATCCACAAATTTGATTGACCATAGAAAACAACATCTTTGTAAGTAACTGGATCAACTACGCAGCCTATATCATAGTCTCGTTCTCTCAGATAGACTATATTGTCCGGTGAGATAGCTGGCCGTCTCTGCCTAGTAGACCTCCTTAGTGGAACTTCCTCAACTTGATCCTGTGGCTGTGGGGCTTGATTTACTTCATCAGGAACTGTTTGAACTATAGGATCCTGAAGCCCAACATACACAGTCTCTTGTATGGAATGCTCCATAATCGCCTGTATTGGCAAGGAGAACGATACAGCAGCACCCGTCGTACTGTCACTTTCAATAGTCTCTTGACATGTACCCTTTTCCAATCACATTGTATTCCAGAAACTTCACTATTTGTGACTCCACAATCCTTGTACCTCCATTAGGATTGTAGAAACGGTATCCCTTAGAATGGTCTGGATAGGACACGAAGTAGCACTTTGTGGTTCTGGGATCCAATTTATCCAAAACTGAATTGTACATCTTTACTTCTGCAGGACAACCCCAGATTTTCAAATGATTCAGGCTGGGTTTACATCTAGTCCACAACTCAAAAGGGAGTTAGTGGAACATCTTTAGTGGGAACATGATTTAACACATATAGGGCTGTCTTCAAAGCTTTGCCCCATAAGAATTTAGACAAGTTGGTCTCACTCATCATACTCTTCATCATGTCCATTAATATGCGATTCCGCCTTTCAGCCACACCATACTATTCAAGACTCCTAGGTACTGTAAACCGAGCTACTATTCCAGAATCCTCTAAGTACTTGGCAAATGGCCCTTTAAGCTGTTCAGCATCGCCATGTCCACCATAGTACTCACCATCTCGGTTAGATCTGACAACCTTTATGACTTTTCCGAACTATTTCTCGACTTCAGTCCGAAATATCTTGAACTTATCAAGAGACTCAGACTTTTCTCTGATCAAATACAGATATCCTTATCGAGAATAGTCATAAATGAAAGTGATGAAATAATAACATATGCACAAGATTGGAGTACAGGGTCCACTAATATCAATATGTATGACCTCCAATAGGTCAGAAGATCGGACTGCAGACTTCTTCCTTATTTTGGTTATCTTTCCTCTACAGTAGTCTACGCAAGTCTCCAGATCATCTTTAAGAGTAGGCAGGATACTGGCCTTTACAAGCTTTTCCACTCTATTCCTGGAAATGTGACCAAGACGCTTATGCCACAATGCGTAAGACTGTTCTTTAGGTAGAGTTCTTTTGAAGACAACTTTCTTAACCGTACAGGCTACATGTATGTCATTGGGAGTCAAACACAATCTTATTGTTATCTCCCACTATGAACTGCAATACATCCTGATTTGCATCCTGTTCTACCATTACCTTATGATGTAATATCCAACATCACCAGAACTATTATTTATGTAGCAGTGCAGTCAGCTGGCAAACCACTTTCAAAGTGGTACTGAATGGATCACTTCAAAATTATAAGCAATCCTATTACTTTTAGCTCGGACAACAAAGGTGCCTACACGAGCACTGTACTGTCGGCAGTAACATCTGTCGACCTATCCAAACAAATCAGACTCTGGCCAGCTATATTCCAAAACACATCATCCTTTATCCATTTTTCAAAATCTGTATGAACCTCATTCTCAATGGAGTTACCGTTTACAGAGAATTTGACTACTTAATAAGCAATGTTTATATAATCAGCATCATGTGAGAACTGTGCAACTTGAACCTTACAAGTACACATATTGAGGGTCAACCGCATCATCATGCAATCACCTTTGGGCAGAATGCATAACGCGCACTTTATACATGACAGTTATCATGGGAATGCACTTCAACCTTTGTGAGTCACTGCCTTTGGGCATGTGAATCACTACAGTTAGTCACTCCTCAACTTTATACTGTACATGTAAGCCCTCATGAACCAATATTGTGTAACTTCAAACCAGATAAGTGCACATTTGGAAAGTCACAAGCATCATCACATAATTACCTTTGGGCAGAATATATGACATGCAATTGTGAAACTTTCCACATGTCAGCAGTAACAAAAATATATTCCAATCTTCGTGAATCATTGCATTTGGGCGTATGAGTCACTAGGATTGGTCAATTCTCAACCATATGCTGTACATGTATCCCTCCATGTGCCAACACATAATCACCTCCTTTGGGAGTATGACCATGTATCAGAACAGGAGACATCCCCAAACAGTGTAAGACTGATATTTCTCAAACTCAATCAAGTGTGCCACTTTGGCGGTCACTCCTCGACTGAATCTGCGAAACTCTCACACACCAGGGATATATCACTTTATGTCTCACTTTCACCATATGTGCGATTTCGAACTTGAAGACATGGGCAGTTGTCATCAAAATCACATTGTTGATGCCAATAATATTTCTTTATGCATGTCAAAATTTAATAATACTTTACACATCCTGTATGTGGTTATTCAATTAGTGAGCCTACCTTACTATTTCCAAAACCATACGGAAATATTGAAAATGCACAAAATACCCCTCAAAATACTCTTTACTGAGGGTCTTTATGCATTTTCTAAAATTTTAAAAGGTTCAAAAAATTAAATTAAATACACCACAATGTAGAGAATTTCCATACAAGCACAACGGTGAAAAATCGCCTCCATCGGACACCTCACGCGCCCGCACGCGCCGCCAGAATGATCGGCGCGTGGGGCTCACGCGCCTCACGTGCGATGCATGTGAAAGCCTGCCCGCATTGACCGGGTCAACGGTCAACGCGTTGACCGGACTGGGTTGACCCGTTGACGGGGTCGGGTCTAGGTCGGAGCCGGGTTAGGTCAACGGGTTGGGTTGACCCGTTAACCGGGTCGGATCTCCGGGTCGGCGCCGGGTCGGGTCAACGGGTCGGGTTGACCTGTTGACCAGTCAAAGGCGGTGGTCCGCTGACGTCATCCATGACGTCAGCGGTCACCCCGCTCCATGAGGATGCGACACGTGTCCCATGACACGTGTCACCACGCGTCCATGACACGTGTCACCACGCGACCGCACGACACCGCCTATGGCGCGCGTGGGCGCGCGTGGGGCGTGGCGCGGCCGCGTCCAGCCTCCTCCGGCGGCGATCGACCACTCAAAATGCTCGTATCGACGAGCGCAACCCATTTATGCAATAAAATTCAACTTTTATCCAACGAAATTTTCGAAAACAGGCAAAAACCGGACAGTCTAATCCCGAACTACGGCGGCTCTGATACCACCTGTAAGGCCGTCCGACTGAAAATTGTTGCCTTGGTATCCAAAAGGGTGCATTACCGAGCTATCTACCTGACATAACAAATTTGGATTCGATCAATCAATCAGAGAGAGAGAGAGAGAGAGAGAGAGCCTCCTGAGCTGCTGTAAAATTGGCTGTTTGAAAGCTTTGAGTGTCAGGATGAGGCTTCAAACCTGCCATTCAACCAATGTGCTGGTTGCATCATCTTGCTCGTCACAAAGCTGCAGCATACGCTGTATGTCCTCTGAGAATGATCCTAAGCTATCAACCTAAACAAGAAAATTCAGAGGAAAAGGAGTTTATAAGCAGCCATTTTAATGTAGGCGTATTACAACCACAGGGAAATTAGACCTCAACATTATTTATTTTAACAACAGCGTTAATGATTTTGAAATGGCCCCAAAACAAAACGTGAGAGTATTAAATCAACTGATTCAATAAGCATCAAAGCATATTAACAACACATTAAATACGAACAGGTATAGGAGATGCCGGGGAAGATGCATTAATCTCAGCCTTCAAATCACTGAACGACTGAAGCACTTGCTCCACCAAGACACTAGTATCACCACTCCGTCCCCTTTTCCAAGCCAATTGAAATTCTTTCATAATTTCTTGAATGTCATCAATCAGCTTCCTTGCCTTTTCTGACAACTGCTGCTGAGTTGCAGCCTCACATTTAATCTTAGTCTCACTGTCCATCACCTGAAATCACAAAAGTTAACCACAACAATCACAAAGACTGATATGAGAATTGAGAAACACGGCATATGTCTGACATAAAAAGAAAAAAGGAATGAAAACCTTCTGTTCGCATGTATCTTTTTTTTTTTTTTTGGTCTGTCCGATCCTATGTTCTACTACTCTACACTATCAGTCTCTCACTTTTGCAATTTCCAGGACTCGAACACTGGACCTCTTGCCCCGGCCCAGTGGTTGATCGCCTGTATCTGAAGAGCCTATAAAATGGATGGAATGCCATGTGATAGAACTTATCAAAATTCCATGTCGTCTTCTAGAGAAATAATGGAACTTCTTGAGAAATAAAGTACATAAACACCAGAACAACAGAAAACTTAAACACCCGAAAGTTCCAACACATGCACTTACACAATCAGACCTGGGTAAGCTTATGTGAAACAACTTCAAGTCATACTGCCAATAAGCGAGGCCGGCTCAACTTGTTGACTTTGGCTAGAAGCCCAGAACACCATCTCGTTAAGTTCGATCGCGTTAATCATAACACAAAACGAAAATCCCAAAAAAGGAGGAAAACTTGCACAACAGTCAACAGATGGGACTCAACCATCGAAATCAAAGTGGAAGTTAATCTGATGAGAGGGGTAAACGGGAAAATTCTTTTTCACTTCGGGCAAGAGGGGGCCAAAAAAAATAAAAACTTTGATCAAGCAAAATCCTAGTCCAAATCGACAACTTCCCCGACAAGAAACCAGAGGTATCAAGCACCAAAAAATTGAAACTTTACAGCATCTTTGATGTTCAATTGCGGATACCAAACCGGAGACAAAAAGGGTACACAAGAACCACCGAAAGTACGACTTAAATCGCCCATCATTATCGATCCGAAGCCCTAATTTCCAAGAAATAGTCGAATGCCCCAATTCAGGGAACAGAGAGTGATCAGAAACAACAAGAACATAGCCGAATAAAGAAGGGGGATCACCTCACGTGAGAAGAAGATGACACGCAGCGCGAGAATTGCGTCCCTCGGTTTTGTTACTCTTCCGGGACACAGGCACTGTCGTCTCTGCTAAACGACGGATACGTTCATGACAGCCTGAATCGGCTCCTCATGTATGTTACGAGATTGCTAAATCTTGGAGGCACTCTTTTGCTTATTATTTAAAAAAAAATAAAAATTATAACAATAAAAAATATTAAATAACAATTAATTACTAATAAGTAAATTATTCGACCCAAAAAAAAAATAATAAGTAAACTAGAAATACCTTTCGACCAAAAAAATAGAAATACTTTAATTTTCTAAAAAATCGCTACAATATATGCTTACACAATTTGGACTAATTCTGTTTTGGATTTTTTTCCTTATTTATGAAAATTAAACTATATGCAATCTTAAACTAAGTTTGACATGCATGAATTATTAAACTAATGACATGTAACATGACCTAATTCTATTGGCGGTCAAAAGTATAAAACTAATCTATCATGGCATGCAATCTAATTTACATATACCTAAACGTGTAATCACTAAGTGACATGAAAATTATGACTTGAAAACTACGATGACATGGCAGCATGGATGACGGGGCGACAATGACGTGACAAGTGATGATGGTAATGATGTAGAATTATTCAACCGATCCTATATGATATATGCATGCTATTTTTGTGGTTTTCTTTTAAAGTTTAGATTCGAAAACTATTTGAAATATGTTACTATCTAATCCAAACATAGGAAATAATTTATACTAAACCCTTTCTAAGTTAGATAATTTTCTTATTGACTAACACGGTTTCTAAACATGCAATTCTAAGGTAGAAAACTAATCTGTCTTAGATGCAATCCAATATATATATATATATATATATATATATATATATATATATAGGAAAGTGTACTAAATCAAAATATGCAAATATGAAAACCCATATAAACCGTATATCCACGACGTCCCAAGAATCCAAATTAATCGCTAAGCTAAACGTACTGTTAGATTGAACATGCAGCGGTGCTTTTATAGCCACAAATATGATATTATGCTAGTGGGGCTTATTTGGGCAACCGGAGGACAAAATTCCCTAAATTAATTGTAAACAATGACCCCAAATGTTGCAAAATCACAAAAGCTAATCCTTTAAAAGAATAATAAAAGTGAGGACCTTATCATTTAGCACAATATTAAGCATACATAAAGGAACGAAAGGAGCAAATTTAGCATTTCATACTTATTGTACACGATTATTCTGCTTTTATATGAGGAATTCTAATCTGAAAATTATTAAGCAGAATAATATTTCTTTAACTCGTAGAAGTATAGTAAGTTTTTAGAAATCGATAGACTGATAGTTTGATAGTATTGTTAATTATGTTTTACCACACAATCTCCCACTCAATAAGTGCTTTATGCAAAGCACACGATGATGATGCGTGAATTTACAATTAAGATTGTACTGTGAGAAGCATTTTTCTAATTTTTTTTCTTTTGTTTAATTATGCGTAATTTTGAATAATTAATCCTCCCTACGTTCATAGAAAGTCACTTCAATGTAAACCGAATGAAGAAGCCATCCGGTTCCCAGGAAATGCTTTTGTGGTCAAGAGTTGACCATCATTCTTCATAAAACTGATGGAACCGTCAGTTAATCATTTTTCTTCTAAATTCTAGATTATTGAGATTTTCAATACGAGAATTCTCCTAATCAGATATGCGTAAGTACCCCCAAAAAAAAAAAAACCAAAGCTAGAATCAAAACAATTGCAAATTAGGCAATATACTTCGGTTTGGGAAAATACATAATTCGAATTACTGAGTCAGACGCCGGTGGCGGATGGATGGGAAAAAGAGGTAGAGCGGGTGACGGGGGGCAGGAACTCAACAACGGTGTGAAAAGGCCGTGGATGAATTGTCCTGGCAAGGCAAGAACGTAAGGATGGGCACAAGTTAATCGCTTCGCGATGAGAGAAGGCAGGGACAGCTCCGCGAAGTGATTTCCTGGGGCTTTTTACGAAAATAGGGTTAAAAACAAAATTATTTACCAATTTGAGGATTTTGAAAAATATTTATCGATTTAGGGTCAATTCGTCAATCTAAGCGCACATCATCTGTGCGCCTGTTAGACTGGTGCACAGAAGTTGTGCGCCAACTAAGGAGACGCACAAAGATGTGCGCCTCCATAAGAGGCGCACAGGAAAGCTACTTTTTTTTATTTATTTTTTTCGTTTTTTTACGGATCAATCGCATTATTTTTTTTTCTTTTTTTAGCCTGATAAAGCGCGTGTTCACCATCATCCCCCACCGTGGCCTTCCGAAAGACCTCCATGCAACTAGAGAACTAGATCGGCGACGTCTCGGTGGGAGGCCCAGGTACTCATCGTCGCGGTCGTCTGCGGAGGCCGACACCTGCAGGGAGCCAAGAGACGTCGCCGATCTAGTCCTCCAACTGCATGGAGGTCTTTCGGAATGCCGTGGCGAGAATGATGGTGAACACGCACTTTATCAGGCTGAAAAAACGAAAAAAAATGAAAAAAATAACTCGATTGATCCGTAAAAAAAAAAAAACAAAAAAAAAGTGGCTTTCCTGTGCGCCTTCATAAGAGGCATATGATGGGCTCATTGGAGGCTATTGGTGGGAGGCCCAGGTACTCATTGTCGCGGTCGTTTGCGGAGGCCGACACCCGTAGGAGCCAAGAAACGTCGCCAATCTAGTTCTCCAGCTGCATGGAGGTCTTTCGGAACGTCGCGGCGGGGATGATGGTGAACACGCGCTTTATCAGGCTGAAAAAACGAAAAAAAAAAATAACGCAATTGATCCGTAAAAAAAAAACGAAAAAAAATATGAAGGCGCACGACGCACAGCTTCTGTGCGCCAGTCTAACAGGCGCACAGATGATGTGCGCCTGTTAGAATGGCGAACTAACCTTAAATCGGTAAATATTTTTTCAAAATCCCCAAATCGGTAAATAATTTTTTTTAACCCTATTTTGGTAAAAAGCCCGATTTCCTGAACCTTCGTTGGGAAGCTTGCAGGAAGATGCTCCTGGCGCTGGACAGAAACAGCACAAATTACCGGCGTCGCTTGGACTCACCGGGATGACCTGGTGCGGGGCTGAAGCTTCACCGACGACAGCCGAAGCTGCCACCAGGCTGGTGCAGGTCAGTGAAGACTGGGGCAGGACAGTACCTGAGCAAGGCGCGACGTGCATCCGGGATACTAGCTATTTTAGGCCGATTTATGAAAATTAAAACCATGCAAAGCTATTTGAAAGCCCTCGTCACATCCGGGATTCGTAAAAAGGTGATTGAGTCTTTTTGCTCGTAAAAAGTTAATATTTGGTTTTACGACTAAAAAAAAAGGATGGGAAACGATGATGAGGTCAAAGTTAGGATCCTTGATATTTATTTTTACAATAACAATAGAAGAACTTTCCGACAACAAAAAACTATAGAATTAAAAAAAATGATTAACATATACTTGCAATTAAAAACAAATATTTACCATATGAATTTTCCAATGATGGTTATATCTCTTGTGCTTTACCAGATATTTGAGAAATTTTCTTGTGATGTGATCGTTTATGGTAGTTTTCTTCCACGAATATGTTTATGTGATATTTTTTTTATCTACTGTGAGATTGATTGCATGTTATTGTGAGCCACAAAAAATGAATAATAAATAATTAAGCATTATTATGGGGTTTACTCTTTTAAGAATTTGTGATTGACATCATGTCATTATTCTCACAGTCACCAAAAAGCTGATATGCTAGCAAAATCCTTATCTTTGTACCCAACTTACTTTGCGTACAAGATCCTTAATACCTTATTGAGAAAAGGGATCTTGTGAACAAATTCTCCCTTAGGCAAGTGTTAGGCAAATATAAGCGAAACTTTGTAGATTTCAAATGAAGTGTTCTATTCGTGTTACGTATAATCGGTATATTTGAAAGAATTTTTTTTCAAAAAATCCTAAACCTATTGAACTTTTGCCAATTCAATCCTAAATATTATAATTTTGTCAATTGAGTTCTAAACCTTATCATGTTTCTCCAATTGAACCTATCCTACGAATTTTTCATCAAAAATCACTAATGTGGACACCGGCCTTCCTATATGGCATGGCCGGCATTGACATTGAGAAATCTTAGTAATATTTTAATTTTTTAAAATTTTATTTATTTATTTATTACCGAAGGAAAGATTGTAGGGCCATTGGTGACCATGATGACAAAGGGATTGTAATTGTTTGCGGTGAAAGAGTCCACCATATAACTTCATAGATGCCAAAGATAGTCAAATATGGATTGGTAGGATTTCTTGATGGAATCCTAAAAGTCAAGTTTTAGTTCAATGTCCTTGGCTTCGTAGCAATTAGTAAAGTGTCATTTTAGAGTGAACCAAATCTCCCAAGATGTCCATAAGTCATGAACTTGGAAAAACTCTGAATTGATCAAACTATAAAGGTACTGATCCACCTTGAATAGGAAAAAACTAATCTAGCAAATTGTTGCCGATTAAAATAGGCTCAAACTCAAATTTCCGTTGTATATAATTGTCCGCATCAAACTTGATGGAGACGAGACTTATGATGTTCGGAAAACAAGAGATGACGAGGTTGAGTGCACAGCCGTAATTTTAGCAAAAGGAGTAAGACCAACAGGGAAGAGAGAAGAAGAGGCGGAAGTAGGCAAAATGTTGGGGAGAGGTGATGGGAAATTAGGATTCAAGGCAATAGAAGACAATAAGTAAAGATAATACGGAGAAGAAGAAAAGACCGAAAATGCATCAAACATTGTTAAAATAGAAAATAAGAGTAAAGGCAATGTTGACTTGAATAGAGATGACAATGAATTTGATGGGTTCTGCTTTGGTATCATATTGAACTTTAAAGATAGAGAGAATAACGACAGATTGTTTATAATACGATCCTAATTAGTGTTGCGTGGTATGTAATTAGAACAACCAAGCATAATTATAAAAAGACCTCACGGTACATACCTATTATTCCATAATGATGCATACGTGAATTACCATAGTGTATGGCCAAAGAAGCCTTATTTATCCGATCCTAATTCACCACTTATCCACATGGAGTCAATTGACATTTGATCATGAGGAGGGGTAAACCTCAATGAGGGATCGCAAGCCTAGTATTGGGGTGATTTTGTACTCCCCAAAGCCAGCATTGACAAAGAGCTTAACCCATTCTGTCTCGTTCCTCTCTCTCCCTGAGAGAAGGGTCATCATCAACATGTCGAAGAAGAGCTGGGTTTCGTTCATCTCCTTGTCGCCTTCTCTGCTCTCCACCATCATGTCAATTATTATCACCTTCTTCTTCTCGCCCTTGCCTACCACATGTGGAAGATTGAAATTCGTGCATTCGATATGTGGGAATGCACTCGCTACGGCGTTGGCCATTGTTCCGGATCGAACACTCCTCTGCACTGGTTAACCACCACGCTACTCACCAGTCGAGCGTCGCTAGCCATGCCCTCATTGAAAAAGCGGTTAACCCTCGGCTTGTTAGCCGCACATCCCCAAAGCGACATCCCCTGCGCCATTTTGAATGGCGTTCGGTCGACACGGTCGTGGAACCAGGCGCTCAAGCTGTGCCAAGGGTCCACCAAAATAGGGCCGAGCATGGCCAGTGCGAATGGCGCAACACCAGAGGGGTTGTCCTTGAGGAGGAGCTCGGACACGCGGTTGAGCATGTAGGCGTCTTGACCGTCCAGCGCGAGCTTCTTTCGCTCGAAAAATCTGAAGTGGACGAGAATGCGCATGAGTCGGCCGACGCAATGAGCTCTTGAGGGGTGAATTTGAAGTGCAGAGACTAACACATCGAGGGTCATGGGTTAGCCATGGTGGCGGATGGTGTCGGGAATGCCTAATTCAATGGCGCATTTCAAGCTCATGGAATTGATGAACTGGAATATGTGGTTCCATATGTGAGCTAGAGCCTGCAGCTGCTCGCTTCCCTTCTCTCCATTCACCATATCCATGGTAAGAAGCTGTTATCTCTCGCCTCTATGGTGCAATTTCTTGTTCATGAATTCCGAGGATGTAAGAATGGTGCGTATTTATTATGGTTTAGAAGGGAGAAGGGAGAAATTATTAATAAAAAAATTGAACCTTTTGCACTTTTGTGAATTCGATCCTAAACCTTTTTAAGTTTACCGTCAATCCTAAACCATTTCATATTTTTTCGATTCAGTCCTATTGATCAAAAAACCCTAATGCAGCTGCCGAAAGTCCTACGTGACACGGACGGTGCTGACGTAGACAATTCTCAATAATATTTTAATGTATTTTTTCGTATTATTGATTTTTTTTCTTGTTTTTCATTTTCTTCTGGTTTGTTCTTCGGCGGCCAACGAGGCTCGTCAATGACCCTTGCCAGCTATTGGCACCGCCGCTACACTACCCTAAAAATCTGTGCAAGGCCACCTCATCCAAGGCCACCATGGCCATAGGCATCCAGCATGGGCAAGGCTAGCCTCCTGCCGAGGCCATGTTGGCATTGCCTAAATCGAGGCCGAGTGATGGCTGCCACCCTTACCAAAGGTCAGTGAGCATCGTTGCCCTTGCCAGCCACCGAAGAACAAACCGGAAGGAAAAAAAAGGCAAAAAAGGAAGAAAAAGAAGAAATTAATGAAAAATTTATGGACAATCCTTACAATTTTGTTCGGCGAGTAGTATCGAAAGGTGCTTTCGCTATTGTTAAGTACTCACATTTCAAGACTCATGTGTAACAGAAGTTCGGAATTACACATTTGTATATTTGTGCTAAAATCAATCAACGATAAGATGTAAAAGTTGGAGGGTATCATCGATGTGTCAAAGAAGAGTCGGTCATTGAATTTTCGAGTTATTTTCCTTGATCATAGTACTTTCTATTGATGTTAGCTCGGTGCTATCTCGCCTTCTCACAGGGTGCTCTCTCTCTCCTGGCAGTTTGAGCTCCTCACTTGGTGCTTCCTCTCTCTTGGCAGTTTGCCCTCACTTAGTGTGTGCTCTCTCTCGACAGTTTGGGACAATTTCGATATTGTTATTTTTTTTTTCAGTTTCTTAGCCATAGAAATTTATTTATTTGTTATTATTTATACATGTTCATTTATTTGCATTTGTTATATTATTAATATTTTTATTTTTATGTTATAATTTCATTTGGATATTGATAGTTATAATATTAATGTGATTTAATGAGTATATTTAGGAGAAATGTTAGTTTTTTTATGTGATTCTATTTTATTTATAGGTTGTTAGAAATGTGTTTAATTTTTCGTTAATGTTTTGATAATAGTTATAATGTTTTTGTGTTTTTATTTATGTATCGGTTGATATGGGCTTTTTAGGATAAAAAATATTTACGAATTTAGATATTCTTTAAAAAATTTTATGAATTTAGGAACGAGAAATGGCTATTAAAAAAGAAAAAAAGAAAAAAAAGAAACCCTAAAAAGTGGCTATGAAACAGCCGCACATGCCCTAAATCCATAAAAAAAAATTTAAAAAAAAACCTAAATTGGTAAATATTTTTTTACCCTATTTGCATTTATTGTATATTTTATTATTTTTTTTTTTTTCATGGCATTTATTTCATTTGTTATATTGATAGTTATAATGTTATTTTGTTAATGTGTATGAAAAATTATCTCAAAAAATTTTAAAAATTTTTCAAAAAATTACAGAAAATGGGAAACGGTCGAGCTTAACTAGCCAAATCGATATTTTGTGATTTTCCCTTCGATTCTTCTTGAAATGATGATTTTATCCCTCAAAAGAAAATCATTTCAAAAATCTAGAAGAATTCTAGAAGATCTTGAAAATTAATATTTTGGTAATAGTTATAATGTTTTTGTGTTTATATATTCAGTATGGATTGCTTTGGGCCTTTTGAAAATCATTAAAAATACAAGAATTGGGCCAAGCCCAAGGGTGGCTTTTTGTCTTAGACCAACTTGGGCCCTTAAGGCCCAAGTTCGATGCCTGGTGCGGCTAGGTCTGCTGGCCTTTTTGGAATTATAAAATAAATAAATAATATTAAATTAATAAAAAGGAAAATTCCTAAAAATCCAAAAAAATTAGAAATTTTTTTAAAAATCCCAATAGCCTGAAAAATAGGAAATTGGTCATTTTAACTGATCAATTCTATTTTGGTGGTTTTACCCTTCTAATCTTTTCAAAATAACAATTTTCCCTTTATGGGTAAATTGTAGCAAAAATTTCCTAAAAATTTCCAAAAATTATAGAAAATGGGAAATAGTCAAGCTTAATTGGCCAAATTCATATTTTCCAATTTGGGCCACCGATTCTTTTTGAAATGATGATTTTGCCCTAAAAAGGGCCAATCGTTCCAAAAATCCAGAAAATTTTCAAAAAAATCTTGGAAATATGTTAACAAGAAACTTGTTTTCCTTAAAGGCAAATATAATATACATCCCTTTTTGAAAATGCGAATTTTGGTTTTCACATCAAACATATGAATGATTTATATTAAAATCAACATTGATTTAATACATACAATACTAAAATCTTTGTTATGATATTTGTATTCAATTGATTTTAATCTAGTGTTCAGTTTCATGTGTACTTATAAGAGTCAAGTAAAAAATAGCACGTAAAACAACATAAAATTTGGAAAGTACATTCAAAATAAGATGTCAGTTTAATCTCTTCATTGATTGATTCACTAAATATATCGACTCTTTTAACTTAATTATAGACGGTAGTTTCAGTTCGAAAGTTTTGGCCATAAAAAGTTTCCATGCTCTTGTTATAAAAAAAAAAATCAATTTTAACGTATTGAAAGATGTTGTAGCCATTTTTTTTTTTCACTTTCTCCACTCTCCCATTATCTCCATTAATTTCGTTTTTTCCTTTTACAACAAGCCAAGTCATACGATGTTTCTTACTTTGAAATTGTAAATCGTGATGTTGTAAATTTGGAAAAAATTATCCAAAAAGTTTTACTTCTAATGTATGGCCGCTAATGTAGCCAATGTAACCTAAAACATTTTGACTATTTTCCAATGTTGTCCCTATAACTAGTTTAGGTAAAAAATCGCCGACTTGACCATTTAGTCATCATTGACCATACCTTGTAGGATGATTGGCGACTGACGTGAACAATCTTAAATGAAACAATGTTGTGCAATTTATTTATAAAAAAATTCTGACCTTTTTTCTTGTTTTCTTTCTTTTCCTATTATTTCCTTCTACGGTCATTCTTTTCCATCCATCGGTCACCGACCACTCCGAGGCTCTGCAAGTCCTCACTTAATCATTGCATTCATCGACATTATCCTAGAAGATGCTCTCTCCAAAGCTCGCGTACTCTTTGAACCAACTCGGACCCGAGCTTCAAAACTTGAACAAATTGCACATGAAAAACTATCAGAGCTCACAAAGTGCTTTGACAAGTACTTTGATGCGCACGGCTTGTTGCTACATGCCTCCTAACTATAATGGCTGTGAGACGCCCTCACATATGTTGTTGATGTTTGTAAAATTAAACGATTTCATTTGGATTAACGTAATATTAAACTAAAAAATTTACAATTTTTTTTTCAACAATTCGTTTTTTTCTATGCATTCTTATCATCTTGACTCACTCACAGTAAATAAATAAATAAATAAATAAAACGAATCATTTAGATAGCGAGAGCGAGTGAAGAAAGTAAGGGAGTGCATCAAACTTTTGATGAAAATAAGATGAAAGTACGGAGGATAGTGGGATAGGGAGAAAGGGAGAAAATAGAAAGAGTACCACTATGTTCTTTAATTGAATCACTCCTTGAAGTGATTTTTTTAACACATGTAATAGCATGCAATATTACCGCCAGATATAAGAAAAATAGTACAGATATGTAATTTATTGATTAAATAAGAGAATAAAATGATATATAAGTTATTTTACTTCTACTTTTTATATTGATGTTGTCTTATATCTTTTTTTTTTTAATTTAGCTTCCGACACCAACAATTTTAAAATAAGTAAGCCGCGTACTGGAATTTTATGGCTAAGTTTTCTTAAGAGAACTTGCCACCTATTTTTCACATATAGTTGAAGAAATATAATAAAGAAATTAAATTAGCATATCTAATTTGAATGTTCTCAAACCTGTTCGGAAGGCCATGTCGTATGGTGGATCCATATGCGGGTTAATGAAGATAAAATGAAAGAAATGGAGATAGTAGGAGTATGGAGAAAGGGAGGAAATAGAAAGATTATCACAATATCCATCCATTGACTTAATCAATTAGAGTGATTCTTTTAACAAATGGCACAGCACGGAGTTCTATAGCCAAATTTACGTATAACAGTAAAGATATTCAATTGGCTAATAAAGAAGAGATCCAATTGATAAAACTTACCTTAAGTGACTTTTAATATTTATGTGGTTTTATATTCTATTTACTTTGGTTATATTATACATAAATTCTTGAAACAGTGTATTACAATTAAGTTGATTGAAGTTGCAACGGAAAATTTGTCAAAAAATTCATCAACTTATTGTACTGTGTCCAATTCAGTCCTAAACTATGACGTCTTAGGTCATCACCGTACTAAGTACACGCTCTTTTTTAATTTAAACATAATATATGGCGCATGTGGAAGAATAAAAAAAAATAACCATGCGTAAGGCAATAATAAAAATAACCAACAGACAACGCGCACCTAAAGGGAATGGCCTTCAAGGGCTTAGCTACATGTACCTATTAATAGCAAGATCATTCAACAAATTGGGCAAACCTAAGTCTATACATATGCATCATTATAGTCAGTCATGTACATGTGATTATCAGTCATCAGACTACTACTACTCGGAGGCAAAAGGTATCTAGTCCCCATCACTATAATATAAACGTCCCAACTGCCACCATCTTCGTCCACGTCACTACCGCCACCATCACCCATGTCTACAAACTATGGCTCCATAAAAAAGTAGCAGCCGTCTCCACTCAAAAGCCTGTAATCCAATTAAAATAGCGTCGGCATGAACGTCAAGAACAGTATGCAAATTGGGACAAGATACAGCATAAACGTCAAGAACAGTACACAAACTAGGATAAGAAATCTGTAATTGCAATAAAAGGAATGAAAATAATGGAATGGATACAAATGGACACCGAAGCCTATGTTGGACATAGTCTCCTTAAAACATATTCGTCCCCTCTCTCTAGTACGTTCTGGAGGTTCCGTGGACGTCTGTCTCCCAAGATACAACGGCGAGCAGCGAAGAAGAAGTAAGCACAGTACCTCAAAGCTTCTGGCGAACCGAAAAAAACAAACCGAACACTATCAGAAACCAATGCAGAATGCAGAGCAAGAGAAAGCGAGGTTTTGAGATTTTCTGGTGTTTTTCAAAAGAACAGGAGCCATCTATTTATATGGTAATCGGGGGCTTTTCGGATGACCGGTAACGTTGATTAAATTTTCCCATTATAGGATTAATTAATAACGGCTAATTAAATTCTGCCGTTATAACTGTTATTCATTGCAGCAGTTATAGAAATTAATTATAACTGTTACTCATTGCAATAGTTACAGAAATTAAAATTCCGTAGCTGGTTCGTAACAGCTCAAGTTGAAAACCAAAAGGCAAAATGGGCCTATCGCGAGGCGCACTTTCTGGGGTTGCATTCGTGTACGCAAGCCGTGCATTTACGCCCAAGTTTCAATTTGTCGAGCCTTCGTCGAGGCCTGAAATTTGCAACCCCCTGTGCTCGCGCATGAGGCGTAAGGCTTGTGAATAGTTATCACTTCAAAGGAGTGTAATCATATTTAAAGCACTCTAAAGCCTTCTCTTTTTAACGTAGGACTAGTGTTATCCACTTCCCACTTCCAACTCAGGGTGTTCTTTAAGTATTGATTTCTCATTCATTCACCCATCGATATATTCCATATTTCCAACAAAGCTTGCATGCACAAACTATCACTCATACTCCTCCTCTACTACTCTCGCCACTGTCGCTGGTACCACCATCCTTGCCATCACCCAGATATGGGAAAGGTAACGGACCTATAACTAGCCAAAACTCCTCACATAAGGCACCACAAAATGGAGAAAAACATGACCTTCAAGCAAACCTACATCTACTAAGAGGGCAGCGATGAGCTTCATGAATACATATATTTATACATATATTTATTAAAATGGTAATTGCCAAAACCAAATATCGGAGGTGCCATCCTTTAAGCCTTTATCTGATTGTAATCTGTCTTGCATTTACATTCATCCATCAATATCCATTTCATACACTCTTCAATTCATACCTCCTTCATAATCACTTAAAACACACTTGCCTGCCCTTGCAATTGCAACATATTCCTGAATCGTTACTTGATATAGATGTAGATCATCATGTCTCATGAAGCTCTTAATGGTGTCTCAACCAATTCTCAACCATTGACGTACAACATTGTACGTATATCCATCGATGGTGAAGTTATATGGAGTTCATAGGAGCACCATGCGAGGCATAAAGGATCCAGGTCTCCTTAATATGGTAACAGGAGAGAATTTACTTTGGTTGATGCACAGACTGAATCAGTACGGAAATTGTATGAACTCGTTTTTTTTTTTTTGAAGTGACCGGCTTATAGTCTCTTCCAATTGCGAATTGACTTAGGTCTGTGAACTAGCTTGTGAATATTCGTCGGAGCAATTGACTTATGTCTTGATACAACCGCCGCTTTAGTAAGTAAAACTTAACAGGGACTTCACTTGTCTAAGCCACCCCCAATCAAATAATTGTATAGTGGTATGTCCAAAACACTAAGAAATTTCACTTTTGCCCATTAGCACCCCCAATTCAATTTCAAAATCATATTCTGATATTGAAGGTGCATTGCGGAAAAAATGCGCAATGCAGAGGTTTATAGATCTAAATATGAAACAAAACGCTAACTACTAAAAACGCATTAAATCACAGTAGGCCAACAATTTGTACTAGTTAGCTTCCGAAAGAGCCAAGAAAGAGAGAAAGAATAAGGAACCGTTGTGGTGACGATTAAGATTTAAGGGTGGGAGGATTGCGGACTAGAAAAGACAACATGGAATGGAGGTCTCAATTGCAAAGGAGTGAAACTACCCACCATCGATTATGATTGTCCTCAAGTTAGCATATATAAATATAGATAAACTAAAAGGTCAAAGTATAAGAATGCGCAAAACGATTGAGAACATGTGTGTATAAACGGACAAGTAAGCTCAGAGAAGTTCGTTCCACACATCTGGTAGTCCGGGGAGGCACAAGTGTGGACACAATGCATAGCTAACGGATTGCAGATCTTCTCTACGTTAGGGGAGTTGCCATTGTTTTTCTTAGGACGTGGGGAGGTGGCTTCCTTGCGATACTAAGGAGAGCTGTGTAATGTCGAGGACGTGGGATGTGACAGCTTCTGTTTTGAGTTTCTCGATCACGCCTCTACCGTGCGACAGCATCGCAAGATCTGATCCGTTTCCACCAAAACATTGCGGGTAATTGTCGGTTTCGCCTAAACAGCTTCGCCAGGGACACCGCCACATTTAAGCTCGCAATGTAGGGTGAAAAAACAAGCAACGCCATATGTATCAAGAAAATTGTAGAAGAAGATGCTGGCCTCAAAAAACCTTGTGATTCATGGCCAAGGAATTATTGTGCACTGGTCTGGTAATCAAGTTGTAAACATTATATTCGGGATAATTCATGTAACGAGAAACTGCAAAAAAAAATCAAGCAA